>QRFB01007127.1:533-31887 GCA_008931105.1 Oenanthe javanica | reverse complement strand
GAAGGGCTGCTGTGATTCATCGCTTCTGGACCTCTATAATCATCATAAGGAAAGCTTTAATAAGGTACACATCCGATTCTCCATAATCATCCGCTTATTATACACGGATCCTGCGTTTGGGATTCGTTTTTTTATATTTATTTTTCGCGTTTTTCCGCTGCGTGTGTGCCCGAAGCCCAACAGATACTGCTAGGCCAGCCTTCTTCTCAAACTCTGAAAGCATGGATTTATTTCCAGTCATATGTGCAGAACATCCACTATCAATTACTAGGATGTTTTTCATATTTCCTTGCAATCATTTAAAGCAATTTAATTAATAGATTTGGGGACCCAAACAAGTTTGGATCCTTTCTTTTGAAACTTGTTAACTCTTGCAGTAAAAGTATTTTTATCAGAATTTATGTTAACAGAGATTGCATTATCAGAGTTTGCATTTTTAGAGTTTATACTGTCAGAGTTTATATTTCTTTTATCAGCTTTTATCACATATTTTTGTTTGACAACATGTTTAGAAAAGACATGAGTTTCATTCAATTGAGGCAACAGTTCATAATAGTTGAAATATAAACTATGATATTCTTTACATGTGTAAATTGAATGCCATAGACAACCACAATGAAAACAGGGATTTTGTGGTCTATATCTAGTTTGTTTTCTAGCCTCTGAACTAGGTCTCTCAGGTTCCTTCTTTTTGTTTTATTTGCAGTCAATAGCAAGGTGATTTGAATTACCACATGTAAAACAAGTGTTTCTAGGAGCATCACGGATATACTTATAGTTATTATCCTTGGAAATTCCTACTTTTCCATTTCTATTTCTTTTCACCTTTTTAGGTTTATTTTTATTTGTGACTGCCTTCAACTTTTCCTTAAGTTGCTTATAAGAGAGTAACCACATGTTAACTGTTTTATTCTCTGACACACCATTAGAGCATTTATTAGAGGTATTATTTTCATTACTAGCTCTAACAAAATTCACAGATTCACTCAGTTTTCCTTTTGTGTGTGTATTAGTATGTGTCTCTTTATCAGATTCATAACCTAGGGCAGATGTCCAATTCTTATTAGAAAGCATTTGTTGGACTTTCTTGCCAGAGTTTGTCCAAACTCTGAAAGTCTCCTTTTTCTTTAGCTATCTCAGATTTTAAGTATTCAACTTGTATTTCTAACTGAGTTTGCATGTGTATAGCATTCTCAGAGTCTTTCTTAGTGCTAAGCATGTTTGAATTTTCAGATTCAAGAAAGTCATTCCTAGCAGTCATAGTTTGTATCTCAGATTTTAATCTTTCATTCTCAAGAGACTGTGATTTAAAACTAACATGCAAGGATCTAAGGAAAGACTTTAATTCACAGATATTTTCAGTATCAATGTTAAAGATAGAGTCTGGTACCTTATCGGAGTTTAGGATGGGAGCATTAGTGTTTGCCATGAGGGCATAAATTGTTTCCTCTTCAGAGTCTGAGGAATCCATCCAATTTTTCTTTAATGTGATGAGTGCTTTCCCAAATTCCTTACTTTTGCACTTAGTAGCAAAGTGCCCCATCTTGTTACACTTGTAACACTTGACCTTTGATTTATCAAGAGTTTTTGATTTTCCATCTTTCTCTTCCCTTTTTCTGAATTTATCTTTCTTATCTGATTCTCCATGCTTCTTCTGGAAGTTCCCTTGCTTTTTGTACTTCATATATTTCATCTTCTTGAAGCCTTTGACAATCATAAAAACCATCTTCATCATGTCAGAGTCGGTGGAGTCATCAGAGTTTACATCAGAGTTTATATCAGACTCTGATTCACTACTTTCCTTGATCATTACAGCATTTCTTTTTCTTGTTGAAACATTCAAAGTTTTCTGCTTTGGTTCTTCAATTTTGGTCTCAACATTTAAGGCAACAGATTTTGCCTTGCTAATTTTTCTATTCTTTCTTTGCTGTAATTCCTGATCACGAGTCTTCAATCTTTCATAGACTTCATCTAGAGACATCTCATCCAAATCAGTCTTATCTCTTATTAAGGATGTTTATAGATCCTATTCTTCAGGAAGAGCCCTTAGAAACTTGGTGTTTGAATCCTCATTATCATACACCTTATCCACCAAAGCCAAATTATTCAACAGAGTAAGAAATCTGTCATATATATAAGTAAGAGACTCATTCTATTTTGTCTCAAAATATTTATATTCTTGAATTAGAATGGATCTTCTATTCTTCTTGATTTTCTTGGTTCATTGGCATTGAACCTCTAGTGCATCCCAGATTTCTTTGACAGTTTTGCATACAAATACCCTGTTAGACATCACAGAGTCAAGACTATTATGCAGAATATTCCTAACCTTTGCATCTTTCAAGACTTCTTGCTTTTCTTCATTGGTCCACTCATTTTTCTCCTTCAGAGTATAATATTCAGGGACTTGTCTTCCTTCCACTATTGGTGATGGCACCAGTTTGGTTGGTAGATATTGACCTTCATTGATTCTGTCTAAATAATCAGGATCAGTTGCTTCTAAAAACATCATCATTTTTACCATCCATGTAGGGTATTCATCCTTCATCAAGATTGGGATTCTGATGTTTTCATACTTGTTTCCAGACATGATTATATGATCTTTTAGTTGTAATTAACTGCCTGCTATGATACCAATTATTACCCAGATAGTTAGATCATTATATAAGGGGGGTTGAATATAATGATACCAAATAATCGACTATAAAACACAAGTATGTAAAAGATGAACAACTTTGTATTAATGATAAACTGTATACAAAACTATCTCAAGAAAATCAATGTTCTTAAGAGCTGCTAGGTTATGAGAATGATAATTATGTGAATGATTCGTTACAATGATAACTTAATCATGTGTTTATATAGACACAGTTACAAATTCCAATTACCAAATAGATAATGATAAGGTTAGCTTCCATAAGGTAATAGACTTATATTTGAGTTCCTTCTTCACTATCCGAATTAAATTCTGATTTGTCTGTTTCCTTCTTTAATAAACTCTGATGATAAACTCTGTCGGTTGATAATCTCTGATAGAGTATTCTCTATTAGAGTAAATTCTGATTGAGTATTCTCTGTTAGAGTAAACTCTGATTGAGTATTCTCTGATTGAGTATTCTCTGATAGAGTACACTCTGTTTGACAGCTTCTTAAACTCTGATGACGTCAGCAACATAAACTCTATTTTTGATATTCTCTGACAGCATCAGTGTTTGCTTTTCTAACACACGACTCAAATTTTATATAATAAATTAATAATTCAAGCATAGAATAGAGTTGATTTTGGAAGAAGTTGGGTGGTATTGGAGAATTGTAATTAGAGTAATAATGAAACTGATATAGTTTTGTTAAATATATATTATACCAAATTATATGCATTTAATTATTTAAAGAAGTTGAGTAGTAATAAAACTGATGTAGTTGTGTTAAATATATAATATCATACTGAATTTTTGGAATGGGGTTTTTTTTTTTTTTGGAAGACGTTGAACCAACCAAACGAAACCATGTTCGCTTATAATAATACTAGATTTTAACCCGTGCGATGTACAAATATTTATTTATTCTATTAATGTATTTATTTATTTAAAAAATTTTAATACCTTTATAGTATTAAGGAATTTTAATATATTAGTATATTATAGTTATTTAAAATTATAATACAAATGTTAGTAATTTTGAAATATATAGTTAAATTAATAAAAAATTGATTTTTAATGGCATATACATACATGAATTAAAGGGCTTAATTTTCTTTCTAAATTTCAATTTACTATTGAATATTGAACTAAAATTATATTCTTGTAATTTTACATATTCTCTAAAATCCATAATATTCATTTATATCATGACATATCGTGAATCTCATATGCCCTTATGCAAATTTACTAATCAAAATAATTACATTTTAAAATATAGCCAACTTTTTTGTATAATATAATTAGAAAATAAAATTTTACTTAATTTTATTATAATTAAAATTATATAATTATATTAATGTACGGTAAATTATCAATTTTTTAATTTAATATTTTGAATGTGACCACATATTTACGATTAATCAATGTTAATATTATTAAATTTTAATTTTTATTGAAAAATGAATTATTCAAAATATGAGTGTTTTCAAATTATAACGAACCATTATATATTAACCAATTATTTTATTTAAAATAAATAATAAAATACTGTTATGTAATATCGTTAATCATTATAACTAAGGAGTAGAAATTCTTACAGGAAATTTTAATTTATCATTATTTTAACTAGTGTGGTTAGAGATATTTTCAGAAACAAAGAACTTTTTGATTTTCTATAATACACTCAATCATTATTTTACATTATTTTAAATAACAATTATACAAAACATGAATAAAGATGTTAATAAAAACTATAGTGCCTAAGATATTGGCCGTATTCAAAAAATTTATATCTCGTCAATTTAAACATGTAAATATACTCATATATTTATATATATGTATATATATAGTTAGCAATATATTTATTTCATGCCATAATAATAATAATAATAGTAATAATAATATCACAGTTTATTGATTATGTTAGAATCTTGAGATATTATTGATATATTTTAAGTTATAAATGTTAATTTTAAATAAGAGGGAGACCAAATATTTAATTTANATATATATATGTATATATATAGTTAGCAATATATTTATTTCATGCCATAATAATAATAATAATAATAATAATAATAATAATATCACAGTTTATTGATTATGTTAGAATCTTGAGATATTATTGATATATTTTAAGTTATAAATGTTAATTTTAAATAAGAGGGAGACCAAACATTTAATTTAGATTTTTTTAATTATAAAAAGATTTATTAATAAAAATCATATATTATCTAAAACAATAATTAAAAGTCAATGAAAAAGTAATAATATAAATAAAATTAAAATTTTCTTCACCAAAATTACAATATTCCTTATACTTATGTGCTTTGTGTTATAAAAACATATAACTCTTACTTTAAAACCTTAATTAATTGATAATCAATAAATTAATATACCACGATAAATTAATATTTTCAATACAGATTTTTTATCTCAACATAATAATAGTACATATTTAACTTTGATTAATTAATAATTTTGATAAATTAATAAAATTTGTCATACATTATTAATTTATAGAATTTTTTGTTAGATATGAAGAACTGAAGATGCCAGAGTTTACTCAATCAGAGTTTATCTGACGTCATCAGAGTTTACTGAAATTGATCAGAGTTTAGCTGATCAGAGACTAGAAGTGGTTAACAGAGTTTACTTCAATCAGAGTTTGTTAACCGGCAGAGTTTAGTCTATCAGAGTTTGATAGATGGTAATCGACAAATCAGGAGGTGATTGGAGATAAAAAAGGAAGTATTTGAATACAACTCTATTGCCTTTTTGGAAGCTATCTTTTAGGAAGATAATGATGGAAATAATATTTCTGCATTTAATGATCATTATCTTTGCTGTAATTAGATAGGTAGTTGTGTACTATATAAACACATGATTAGGTTTACATTGATGTATCGTTCAAGTTATTATCTTTCTCATAACGTAGCAGCTCTTAATAACTTTGTTTTTCTTGAGAGAGTTTTGTATTAAGTTTATCAAAGTTAATACAAAGCAATATTTCTTTTACATACTTGTGTTCATAATTGATTGTTTGGTACTATTATATTCAACCCCTTTCTATAATTGTTCAATATCTGGGTCACAATTAGTATTAGAGCAGGCGGTTAATTAGAACTTAAAAGATCTAAAAATAATTTCTGGAAATAAGTATGAAAGCATAAGGATTCCAATCTTGAAGAAGACTGAATACCCTACATGGAGGGTAAAGATGTTGATTTCTTAGAAGCCACAGATCCTAACTATCTTGATAGGATCAATGAATGACAGTATTTACCGACAAAACTAGTTCCATCAATCATAGTTGAAGGACGGCAAGTTCCTAAGTACTATACTCTGAAGGACAAAAAGGAGTGGACTAATGAGGAAAAGCTATAAGTGCTAAAGGATGCAAAGGTAAGAAACATTCTACATAACAGTCTAGACTCTGTGATGTCTAATAGAGTGATTGCTTGCAAGACTGCAAAAGAAATCTGGGATGCACTAGAGGTTCCATGTCAAGGAACTAAGGAGATAAAGAAGAACAGAAGATCTGTTAGTATTCAAGAATATGAATACTTTGAGGCTAAACAAAATGAGTCCCTTACTGATACTTATGACAGATTCCTTACATTGTTGAATGACTTAGCTTTGGTTGATAAGGTGTTTGAAAATGAAGATTCCAACACCAAGTTTCTAAGGGCTCTACATGAAGAATGGGACTTACAACCATGTTACATGGCATTACAGGCATGTTTATATTTACATATGCAAAGAATGGATTGTACATGTATGGAAATTGTGCATAAGGTATATGAACATTAGGTGCAACCAAATTAGAAGATATGGCATTCATGAGCATAGGATTGGTAATAATGGGATTTGTAGACATGGCATGTGCATTCAAATCATTTGAATATATGGAATTCTTTTCCTTCTTGCATTGTATAGACAAATGATTTACACTACCACATTTATCACACACCTTCCTAGGTGCATATATATCATGAGTATAGTTATTGTGCTTGTTTATGCCTACTTTCCTATTCCTATTTTTCTTCTTTTTCTCAGACTTAGGGTGAATGATTTTTACAGGTGATATCTCTTCTAATTTTGCTTTTAACTGCTTCTTAGATAAGCTACCAATATTAATCTTTTCAACCTTAATCTCAACTTGATTCTTGGTTTCCTTAACAAACTTGATAGGGGTGCTAAAGTTGTTCTTTTTATTAGTCATTGATTCTTTACTTGTCGATGAATGCTTATCAATTGATTCAGCATCAATCGATTGATAATCCTTATCAGTTTATAAAGGATTAGCAGTCGATTGATTTTTATCCATTAAAGTATCAACCAATGGCTTGCCTACAGATTTAGGGGATTCTCCTAGAGTATCTACACCCTGAACATCAATAATTTGTTTGGCAGTTTTAGCAGACTTATTCCATTTGTTAATGGTTTTAATTTCTCTAGCCAATTATTCTTTTAACAATTTTTCTCTTCTCAAACTATTTACTAGTTCATCTCTAGCATCCTTACTTTCCTGCTTGAATCTATATAAACAAACAAGTTCATTTTCAAGAAAAGTATTCCTCTCAGTTAAGGCATCAATGGTGTTCTTTAACTTGAGGTTTTCTTTGTTTAGAGATTTTAGAGTGACATGCAAATTGTACAATTTATTAGACATTTCATTAATGGTATTATTGCATTCATCTTTTGTAAGCTCAGAAAAGTTAGTAGCTAGTACCTGATTTGATGATGAACTAACTTCTTCATCTTCATGGTTGGCCATTAGAGCTAGATTGATGAACTCTTCAGAATCACTGTCCTCAGTAGCCCAGTATTTCTCTTCAGTAACAAAAGCCTTTTCTTTTTGTTTAAGAAGGTCAAAGTATTTCTTTTTGTAGTCAATACCATCATATGACTTTGCCTTTTCTTGTTTTGGCTTTCTGTGCTCATTTGAGATATGACCAGCCAATCCACAATAAAAGCATTTGAATTTTGATCTATCAACCAAATTTTTGTTTTGATTGTTACTTCTAAACTAGGATCCAGACCTTTGAGCATTTGGATTCTTCTTGAATTTTAGCTTTGAAAATTTCCTTGATAGAAATGCAAGGTGCTTATCAATCTCATCCAAATCATCTTGAGAGCATGCTTCATTTTCTTCACACTTGCCCTTTTCTTTTCCTTTGAATGACTCTTCAACAACATCACTAGCCACCATGACAGAACCTTCTACACAGCCTCTTTCCTTCTTCTCTTCATTTTCCTTGACCATCAAAGCCACAGTTTTATCTTTTCTTTGATTCTTCTCAATCTCCCTTGACCAACTCATATGTCTTGAGAATACCATAAAGTTTCTCAAGAGTATAATCCTTGAAGTCTTGAGATTTTCTAATGAAGACAGTCATTGGTTTCCATTCCTTTGGAAGAGATCTAATAAATTTTAGATTTGTATCTTCAGTTGCATAAACCCTACCATATAGCTTCAATCCATTTAACAACTTCTGGAATTTGCTATAGGTATCATTGATAGAATCTCCATTCTTGAAATGAAATTATTCATATTTCTGAATCAAGAGTTGCATTTTGTTTTTCCTTACTTGCCCAGCCCCTTCACACAGAGTTTGAAGAGTATCCCATACTTCTTTTAATGAAGTGCAGTTTATCACATTGTCAAACATATCTTTATCTAGACCATTGAACAGAATGTTCATGGCCTTCTTGTCTTTAANCTCTGATTGAGTATTCTCTGATAGAGTACACTCTGTTTGACAGCTTCTTAAACTCTGATGACGTCAGCAACATAAACTCTATTTTTGATATTCTCTGACAGCATCAGTGTTTGCTTTTCTAACACACGACTCAAATTTTATATAATAAATTAATAATTCAAGCATAGAATAGAGTTGATTTTGGAAGAAGTTGGGTGGTATTGGAGAATTGTAATTAGAGTAATAATGAAACTGATATAGTTTTGTTAAATATATATTATACCAAATTATATGCATTTAATTATTTAAAGAAGTTGAGTAGTAATAAAACTGATGTAGTTGTGTTAAATATATAATATCATACTGAATTTTTGGAATGGGGTTTTTTTTTTTTTTGGAAGACGTTGAACCAACCAAACTAAACCATGTTCGCTTATAATAATACTAGATTTTAACCCGTGCGATGTACAAATATTTATTTATTCTATTAATGTATTTATTTATTTAAAAAAATTTAATACCTTTATAGTATTAAGGAATTTTAATATATTAGTATATTATAGTTATTTAAAATTATAATACAAATGTTAGTAATTTTGAAATATATAGTTAAATTAATAAAAAATTGATTTTTAATGGCATATACATACATGAATTAAAGGGCTTAATTTTCTTTCTAAATTTCAATTTACTATTGAATATTGAACTAAAATTATATTCTTGTAATTTTACATATTCTCTAAAATCCATAATATTCATTTATATCATGACATATCGTGAATCTCATATGCCCTTATGCAAATTTACTAATCAAAATAATTACATTTTAAAATATAGCCAACTTTTTTATATAATATAATTAGAAAATAAAATTTTACTTAATTTTATTATAACTAAAATTATATAATTATATTAATGTACGATAAATTATCAATTTTTTAATTTAATATTTTAAATGTGACCACATATTTACGATTAATCAATGTTAATATTATTAAATTTTAATTTTTATTGAAAAATGAATTATTCAAAATATGAGTGTTTTCAAATTATAACGAACCATTATATATTAACCAATTATTTTATTTAAAATAAATAATAAAATACTGTTATGTAATATCGTTAATCATTATAACTAAGGAGTAGAAATTCTTACAGGAAATTTTAATTTATCATTATTTTAACTAGTGTGGTTAGAGATATTTTCATAAACAAAGAACTTTTTGATTTTCTATAATACACTCAATCATTATTTTACATTATTTTAAACAACAATTATACAAAACATGAATAAAGATGTTAATAAAAACTATAGTGCCTAAAATATTGGCCGTATTCAAAAAATTTATATCTTGTCAATTTAAACATGTAAATATACTCATATATTTATATATATGTATATATATAGTTAGCAATATATTTATTTCATGCCATAATAATAATAATAATAGTAATAATAATATCACAGTTTATTGATTATGTTAGAATCTTGAGATATTATTGATATATTTTAAGTTATAAATGTTAATTTTAAATAAGAGGGAGACCAAATATTTAATTTAGATTTTTTTAATTATAAAAAGATTTATTAATAAAAATCATATATTATCTAAAACAATAATTAAAAGTCAATGAAAAAGTAATAATATAAATAAAATTAAAATTTTCTTCACCAAAATTACAATATTCCTTATACTTATGTGCTTTGTGTTATAAAAACATATAACTCTTACTTTAAAACCTTAATTAATTGATAATCAATAAATTAATATACCACGATAAATTAATATTTTCAATACAGATTTTTGATCTCAACATAATAATAGTACATATTTAACTTTGATTAATTAATAATTTTGATAAATTAATAAAATTTGTCAAACATTATTAATTTATAGAAATTTTTGTTAGATATGAATAACTGAAGATGCCAGAGTTTACTCAATCAGAGTTTATCTAACGTCATCAGAGTTTACTGAAATTGATCAGAGTTTAGCTGATCAGAGACTAGAAGTGGTTAACAGAGTTTACTTCAATCAGAGTTTGTTAACCGGCAGAGTTTAGTCTATCAGAGTTTGATAGATGGTAATCGACAAATCAGGAGGTGATTGGAGATAAAAAAGGAAGTATTTGAATACAACTCTATTGCCTTTTTGGAAGCTATCTTTTAGGAAGATAATGATGGAAATAATATTTCTGCATTTAATGATCATTATCTTTGCTGTAATTAGATAGGTAGTTGTGTACTATATAAACACATGATTAGGTTTACATTGATGTATCGTTCAAGTTATTATCTTTCTCATAACGTAGCAGCTCTTAATAACTTTGTTTTTCTTGAGAGAGTTTTGTATTAAGTTTATCAAAGTTAATACAAAGCAATATTTTTTTTACATACTTGTGTTCATAATTGATTGTTTGGTACTATTATATTCAACCCCCTTCTATAATTGTTCAATATCTGGGTCACAATTAGTATCAGAGCAGGCGGTTAATTAGAACTTAAAAGATCTAAAAATAATTTCTGGAAACAAGTATGAAAGCATAAGGATTCCAATCTTGAAGAAGACTAAATACCCTACATGGAGGGTAAAGATGTTGATTTCTTAGAAGCCACAGATCCTAACTATCTTGACAGGATCAATGAATGACAGTATTTACCGACAAAACTAGTTCCATCAATCATAGTTGAAGGACGGCAAGTTCCTAAGTACTATACTCTGAAGGACAAAAAGGAGTGGACTAATGAGGAAAAGCTATAAGTGCTAAAGGATGCAAAGGTAAGAAACATTCTACATAACAGTCTAGACTCTGTGATGTCTAATAGAGTGATTGTTTGCAAGACTGCAAAAGAAATCTGGGATGCACTAGAGGTTCCATGTCAAGGAACTAAGGAGATAAAGAAGAACAGAAGATCTGTTATTATTCAAGAATATGAATACTTTGAGGCTAAACAAAATGAGTCTCTTACTGATACTTATGACAGATTCCTTACATTGTTGAATGACTTAGCTTTGGTTGATAAGGTGTTTGAAAATGAAGATTCCAACACCAAGTTTCTAAGGGCTCTACATGAAGAATGGGACTTACAACCATGTTACATGGCATTACAGGCATGTTTATATTTACATATGCAAAGAATGGATTGTACATGTATGGAAATTGTGCATAAGGTATATGAACATTAGGTGCAACCAAATTAGAAGATATGGCATTCATGAGCATAGGATTGGTAATAATGGGATTTGTAGACATGGCATGTGCATTCAAATCATTTGAATATATGGAATTCTTTTCCTTCTTGCATTGTATAGACAAATGATTTACACTACCACATTTATCACACACCTTCCTAGGTGCATATATATCATGAGTATAGTTATTGTGCTTGTTTATGCCTACTTTCCTATTCCTATTTTTCTTCTTTTTCTCAGACTTAGGGTGAATGATTTTTACAGGTGATATCTCTTCTAATTTTGCTTTTAACTGCTTCTTAGATAAGCTACCAATATTAATCTTTTCAACCTTAATCTCAACTTGATTCTTGGTTTCCTTAACAAACTTGATAGGGGTGCTAAAGTTGTTCTTTTTATTAGTCATTGATTNAGTTAGTAGCTAGTACCTGATTTGATGATGAACTAGCTTCTTCATCTTCATGGTTGGCCATTAGAGCTAGATTGATGAACTCTTCAGAATCACTTTCCTCAGTAGCCCAGTATTTCTCTTCAGTAACAAAAGCCTTTTCTTTTTGTTTAAGAAGGTCAAAGTATTTCTTTTTGTAGTCAATACCATCATATGACTTTGCCTTTTCTTGTTTTGGCTTTCTGTGCTCATTTGAGATATGACCAGCCAATCCACAATAAAAGCATTTGAATTTTGATCTATCAACCAAATTTTTGTTTTGATTGTTACTTCTAAACTGGGATCCAGACCTTTGAGCATTTGGATTCTTCTTGAATTTTAGCTTTGAAAATTTCCTTGACAGAAATGCAAGGTGCTTATCAATCTCATCCAAATCATCTTGAGAGCATGCTTTATTTTCTTCACACTTGCCCTTTCCTTTTCCTTTGAATGACTCTTCAACAACATCACTAGACACCATGACAGAACCTTCTACACAGCCTCTTTCCTTCTTCTCTTCATTTTCCTTGACCATCAAAGCCACAGTTTTATCTTTTCTTTGATTCTTCTCAATCTCCCTTGACCAACTCATATGTCTTGAGAATACCATAAAGTTTCTCAAGAGTATAATCCTTGAAGTCTTAAGATTTTCTAATGAAGACAGTCATTGGTTTCCATTCCTTTGGAAGAGATCTAATAAATTTTAGATTTGTATCTTCAGTTGCATAAACCCTACCATATAGCTTCAATCCATTTAACAACTTCTGGAATTTGCTATAGGTATCATTGATAGAATCTCCACTCTTGAAATGAAATGATTCATATTTCTAAATCAAGAGTTGCATTTTGTTTTTCCTTACTTGCCCAGCCCCTTCACACAGAGTTTGAAGAGTATCCCATACTTCTTTTAATGAAGTGCAGTTTATCACATTGTCAAACATATCTTTATCTAGACCATTGAACAGAATGTTCATGGCCTTCTTGTCTTTAAGCACTTCCTTTTCATCCTCTTCTGTGAACTCAATGATGAGTTTTAGAACATGTTTGTCAAAAGTAGGATTTCCATCAGGGTTTACATATGTCACTAACTTCATGGGAACATGATGACCTTTCTCTATGCAGTTAACATAGAAAGGGTCAATAGAAAGTAGATGTAGATGCATTTTTACTTTCCATGCAAAGTATTCATCTTTTTCCAACACTAGAATTTTCACACCTGAATCTTTTTGGCCCATATTGACTGTTCTTGATCTTTAAACTTTCTGTATGTTGAAAGCCTATGCTCTGATACCAATTTTTATTTCCCAGAACAATGTCAATATGATTTATAGAAGGGGGTTGAATACAAATCACCAAAACTTTTTCTATTTTGATATTTGTTCCTAAAGTTTGAGTGTTTTAGAGAATATATAGACGTATATAAACAAATGAAACTGAAAATGAAATTGAACAAAGATATTTAAAATTACTGATGGATTGGTTTTTCCATCAATGTATATTTTTTCTCAAATTCTCTAAGTTAATAAAACTCAACTGCATTTTTACAAGGTTAGAAAATAAATCACCTGTTCTTACAAAGTGCTTTAAGGTTGAACAGTTGATTCAAGAAATATTGTCTAACTTGTATATTTTCTAACAATGCTACCACACTTGTTTTTATACCACAAGTGTGTTTACAATACCTAGAAAGAGTATAAAATAATTAATCTAAACTATGATTGTTTCTAATCTATCTTTCCTTTTGCCTTTTTCCATTTCTGGAAAAGTACATCAGACTTGGAAAGACAGCTTCAACTTGAGTCTTCACAGTCATAATAGACTGTCTTCCATAGGTGTGTGTTTATCTGTCAACTTGTGTTGTCTCAATCAATTGATAATTTGCTGTTAAGCATATCAATTGATTCTTCCTTTTATCCATCAACTGATATTCTTCTTCGATTGATCTTTATATTCATCGATTGATAAATGATGACTTATCGATTGATAGATGTTATCCATCGATATATCAATCGATGGGTCTTCATATCAGTTGATGGTTTTCAATACTTTAATTGGCTTCTTCAATTGACCTTCTATCCATCGACGCTTCAATATCAACTGATCATCCTTCACTTGTATAATTTCCTATCTTCAAATAATTATAATTAGACAGTCTAAGTTACACATCAGTTGATAACCTATATCAATCGACTCTAATATCAATTGATGAGAATAATATCAATTCACTTATACCTTATCAATTGAAATAGACTAAGTACACAAATGCTACAATCTAAATTATCAGTTGATTCACATAAACATTTCAACTGATAAATGGTTTCCTGATCAATTGATATTTATAATTTTCATATCAATTGATCAGTTACATCAATTAAAATTTCTATGATTCTAAGATTAAATTTATCATCATATTACATGTAGATTCCTGACATGTCTTTATTCTCAGACTCTTCAAACTTCTTTTAAAAGTTTTGTCAATGAGATTATGAAGTTGTATGAATAGTAATCATGATAACTCAACACTAGAATAGAACAAGTAAATAATACTATGCCTACACAGAAATCAGGAAGAAATGAAGACAAGGCAGATACAGTGAATCAAGATATTAGAAGAAGTTTTGAAGTCTACTACAGGTCATTGAGAGAAGTAATTAATATGTTTATGCCTCAGTGAAGAATATTGTGTAAAGACTTTCAGGGTTTCAGAAGTGTTGAAGATTCAGTATAGAAGTATCACTAGAAGATTTCAGTATAAAGGCATTGATTGAAGATAGACAGTGTTCGAAGCATAGGAATCTAGAAGGGTGAAAACAAAGGTTAAAGAAGACAGTTGCAGTCTTGAAGTTATACTCACTGAACGAAGTTCATTTAAATGTTCAAGCATCAGTGAAGAACAGAGAATGAAGTATTCAAGATTGTGGTAATAATAAAGGCGTTGTCGAAGTACCAGAGAAGATTCTAGTGAAAGTACTATGTTTATCAACAGTCAGTGTTTGAAGCATGCAACAGTCCAAGGTTAATCAGTTGAAACAGAATAGAAGTCAAGGGAATTCAATTCAGTGTTAGTCATTTGTGAACCAGACCAGTGCACTAAGCGTTAGCACAACAAGAAGAGAATTACCTTGATGTATCAGAAGAAAATTAGTTGATCAAGCCAGAAGAAAGAAAATAAGATGGTATTTACTTCAAGCATCTCAAAAATATGTTCAAAGGAAGTAATTTCACTTTAGTTGTTCTTGCACACTTGAAACCATGGAGAGGCGCAACAAAATATAATATTGACGCAAGAAAACTAACTTCCAAGTTCTCCATATGTTTTGTGGCGTCTACACAAGGGATGTAGAGTGTAGGCGCAACAAAATGATTTTCCTTAGTGTTGTGGACCTCCTAAGCACTTAGTTGCGCCTACACAAGGCTCACAGTGTACAGGCGCAACATAAATATAAATAGGCGTAAGGAAACATGTGTTAAATATTCTAAGGCAACTTTCAAGGGTGTGGTACATTTGGTGGCGCCTGCACAAGGGATTGAGAATGCAGGCGCAACAAGATTACTTGGTGGTGCAACAAAGGATTTTGTGGCGCCTACACACTACAACTAGAGTGTAGGCGCAACAAACTAAATAAGGCGCAACAAAGGTACTTTGTGGCGCCTACACACCACTCACCATGTACAAGCGCAACAAAGGACTTGTAGCATTGAGAAGCAAATCAATTAATTGATTTGAAAAGTCTACACATATAAACAAAATGACGTGCTCATTTTGTAGTGTGTGTTCTGGTTCGTCTCTTCCAATCAAGTATCGGAGAAGAACACAACAAATAATATACAGAGGGGTCAAAACAAATCAAAGCTCTATCCATTACTCCTTACCGACGTCTTTTGTTAATGTCCAGATAAACCTTGTAATATTTTAAGACCCATTACAAAATACTCCCGGTAGTTAAATCCTTGGACAAAATTATAGATACAAATATTGTATAGGATTTGGCTTGTATATGTTTGTAGAAGCAAAGAACTAATTTGTTCTTTGGAAGCTAGTTATATATTTAACTGGGTGTATCAGCTTCAGGTTTTATATACGAAAGATATATTCCCCGAAACTTGACTCATTAAATTACTTGCTAATTTTCTAAAACTTTAATGTTTATTCATAAATACAGAAAATTAGTAAGCCGGCCTCCTAAACACGAACCACTAACCGAACTCTAAATTATTTATCCGCAAAAGATTCGAAAGAATTTTTTAATTTAGTGAGTATCGTATTCAACCCCCTCTTCTACGATACTTCGGGACCCAACAAGTTTCCTTGCTTTCTGAACTTCCTGTACTTCATCTTTTTGAATCCTTTAACAAGCATTTCCACCATTTCCATGATGTCAGAGTCTGTAGATTGACCTTCAGAGTCTGAGTTGGAGTTTGCTTCAGACTCTGACTCATTACTTTCTTTCACAGATTTTCCCTTTCCTTTAGAGCTTGCAGGGATCTATTCCTTAGCTTTCAAGACTTTGGTTTCAACATTCAAGGCAACTAACTTTGCTTTGCTACTTTTCCTGTTATTTATCTATTGTAACTCCAAGTCATGAGTCTTCAGCTTGCCATACACTTCATCTAGAGACATGTCTTCCAGATTAGCCCTGTCTCTTATCAACAATGTTTGTAAATCACATTCTTCAGGAAGAGCCCTTAGAAACTTGGTGATTGAATCCTCATTATTATACTCATTATCAACCAAAGCTAAGTCATTCAACATAGTAAGAAATTTGTCATACATATCAGGGATAGACTCATTCTATTTAGCCTCAAAGTATTCATACTCTTGTATTAGAACATATCTTCTATTCTTCTTGATTTCCTTGGTTCCTTGACATTGAACCTCTAGTGCATCCCAAATTTCTTTAACAGTTTTATAAGCAATTAATTTGTTAGACATCACAGAGTCAAGACTGTTATGTAAGATATTTCTCACTTTTGCATCCTTGAGAAGTTCAATTTTCTCCTCATTAGTCCACTCATGTTTATCTTTCAGAGTGTAATATTCAAGAACCTGTCTCCCTTCCACTATTGTTGATGAAACTAGCTTTGTTGGTAGACACTGACCTTCGTTGATCCTGTCTAGATAATCAGAATCTGTAGCTTCCAAGAACATCAACATCTTTACCCTCCATATAGAGTATTCAGCCTTTTTCAAAACTGAAATCCTTATGCTTTCATACTTGTTTCCAGACATTGTTTATAAGATCTTTTAGGTTAAAGTAAACTGTCTGCTATGATACCAATTGTTACCTAGATAATGAACTATTATAGAATGGGGGGTTGAATATAATAGTTCTAAACAATCGTTTATGAACACACGTATGTAAAAGAAATAATGCTTTGTATTAATTTTGATAAACTTAATACAAAAATCTCTCAAGAAAAAAAAGTTTTTAAGAGCTGCTAGGTTATAAGAAAGATAATAACTTGAATGATACATCAATGTAAACCTAATCCTGTGTTTATATAGTACACAACTACTTATCGAATTGCAGCAAAGATAATGATCAATAAATACAAATATACGATTTCCATCATTATCTTCCTAAAAGATAGCTTCCAGAACGGCAATAAAGTTGTACTTGAACACTTCCTTCTTTATCTCCAATCATCTCCTGATTTGTCGATTTCCAACAATCAAACTCTGATCAGCATAAACTCTATCAGTTCGTAAACTCTGATTTAATAAATTCTGACGACATCTTCTAGTCTCTGATGACATCAACTAAACTCTGATCAGCTTCAGTAAACTCTGACAGCATTATCCGATCTCATAAGTCTTCATATCTAACAAGGCAAACTGAGCACCTATTTCACTAGTCACCACTGGTGCACTAGTCCCATCCTCCAACTTCCTTTCAGCACATGTTACCTCATGTGGTTCTACCATAGGTAATGCATCCAAGTTGTCATTGAGAAAGGTCCTGGCATGGATTGCATTGATGGCCTGGGCATAAGTCATGTGAAAGGAATCATGCAGTTCATTTGCAATTTTCTGGTAAGAAGATCCCTTGATTTGATCCAATCTACTCTGATAGGTTGGATAGATATATTTGTTGGCCACATTCCCTGCATTGTGGACAAGATAATCAACCACCATCCTTGAATTGGACTGTGACGGCCTAGATCTCCGACCCCGGGTCTGGGGGTGTCACAAAGATGGTATCAAAGCCTAAGTTATAGTTCTCATAAACGAGAGAGTTAGGAGGATAACTATAAATTAAATAATAAAGAACTCTCATCGAGTTCTAAGTCAGACTACCGTATATAGTTTTGACAAGTGATAATAAAAGAGTTAAAACCCTCAAGGGAATTATAAGAGTATACTGATACGAGTTCTTGTCTTTATTGACGCGTCAGTGTCTGAGGATTTTGATGCACGACCTGACCAGGAGATGTTAGAGAAAGAGAGTGAGATCCCCAGCTGAGGATGAGACTGCTCACGTAGCATTGATTTATAGAGTAATATTAAACTACATATGTAAGAATAGTTACGACAAGTTAATAAAGGATCTTTAATGAGAAGTTATTGGATACTAGCCTGAGGAGACGCATCCAGGCGGGAGGAGTTATGATTCAGACTGTGACGTCGAATGGAGAATTTTGGAGCCCCATTGAGGAGTCTAGAAATACAATCATTATAGTACTAAATATGTTAGCAACCCCAGAGATAGGGAAAGCGTTATTGAGCGGAGATGGAAACATCATTCTTAACACGATAGCCAGGTTTGCCAACTTAGATCCAACGGCACGTAAAAGCCTAACTAATCTTTCATTATTTGGCAATAAGCCGAAGAGATAGTGTGCATTTCACCAGACCCTATTAATCTTATGGAGTGAATGAGATTGATGGTCCAAGGAAGTGACTGTCGATATTGTAGTTGATTGAATGTTCTAGGATTGTAATTGAGGTATTTTTTACACCGGGTATAATCTATTTTATGAATAGTTTATGCCCAATTTTCTGTAGAAAATACATCCGCATGAGTTCAATAAACGTTTAGAATTAACGAGACTTGTAAACGAAATGTCTAAATGTAAAATAGAGTAGCATGGCCTAAAGGATATGGTCATCTATATATGAGTAATTATTGAGGAATTAGATGGATTAAAATCTATAATAAAGTGGACAGCATGGGGACTTAAGAAATATGATAGTCTATAATGAGATAATATCGAGGAACAGTTGTAATGAGATGTTATGAGTTTCCCAAAGGGGATTAGTTTGGTTGGGTCTGATATTGGGTTTTAATAACCAAATGTGTAGTCAGATTGTGTCTGATTGAGATATGAGATCGAGCTAATATATGTTTTTGTTCAGTTAGAACGTTACTGAGTCAGAGTAATGTGAATTTTAAAGAAATTTCATTTCATACGTAGAGTAGTATTATCCAAAATTTATGGAGAATCATATGGAGATAAAGTTTTTGGGCCTAGACAGGAGAATTTGTCGGTGGCAGAGTATGATGTAAAGTTTACGGAATTGTCGAGATTTGTGTCGGATTTTGTAAATTCGGACGAGAAGAGAGTAAGGAGGTTTCAGCAAGGGCTGAAACCATGGATTCAAAATCGGGTAGCGGCATTGAAATTGACTAACTACACCTAGTTAGTGTATAAAGTTATTATTATGGAGACGGGAAGTGAACAGACTCAAAAGGAGAGAGAGGGAACAAAGAGAAAGGCGGAAAGCCAGAAAAAGAATGTAGGGAGCGTGAGCGTTCCTAGCAAAATTAATAAGAGCCAGGAACCCCAGGCTGGAGAAGGTCGGAATTCTGAAGAACTGAGAGTGAGACTGTTAACCAGGGCAGTAGGCAGACAGGAGTGCCACCCTCAAACCAATCCAGACCTCACTACCAGAGTGTAAGACATACAAGAGGAAACATACAAGGCATTACAACCCCAGGACATAAAATGCTATAAGTGCAACATCTATCTGTTTCAGTGGCAGGAAACCAGAGTGTGTAAGATTAAGAATCTAAGTCGACAGAATTATCAAGATTTCACAATCAGGTAACTGAGTTAAGAAGAGATTTGAAGTGCTTAAAAGAACTAACTATGCTACATTGGTTCAAGAAGCATCCAAATTTGTGGAAATTCAAATAGACCAATGATAAGGGACCGGAGCTCTATTTCAGTGAAAAATAAATGGATTTCAGAACCCAAACTGATATGGCAGTCAAGTGTGCCCATAATATGAAACTTAGATACTAGAGTACCGATCTTACGAAGATCTAATTCATTTTCAGTTAAGAAATTTAGTTGTTCTATTGATAATATATTAATTGATGAGTTGTANAAACTGATATGGCAGTCAAGTGTGCCCATAATATGAAACTTAGATACTAGAGTACCGATCTTACGAAGATCTAATTCATTTTCAGTTAAGAAATTTAGTTGTTCTATTGATAATATATTAATTGACGAGTTGTAACACTTATATTGATAGTGAGAGTGAGTATGTGAAGTTAAACAAGCCCAATGAGAATGAGAATGTGTTCGAAAGCAAACAAAGAATAAGAAGTTTTGACCAAGGTTAAAATAAAGAGATTGTTGCGATGAGATGTGAGGCTTACCCTATGAGGTTGATATGGAAAAAGGAGAAAACCTAGTAAATAGGAGATTCTCATAGTTAATGAAAGAGATTATTTTTAAATGTTAGTTTTAGATAAATGAAGTTAAAATTTTAAAACATGTTATATATGTAGAGAAGGGAGTACCCGACTTAAGGGACATCCCGGTAGTGAATGAACTTGAGGATGTGTTTCCAAGAGACCTTCCAGGATTACCACCCGACCGAGACATAGAATTTTCTATAGACTTAGCACCAAGGACCTCACCGGTTTCGAAGGCTCTCTACCGGCTAGCTCTTGTCGAGATGAAGGAATTGGCCATTCAGTTAAAAGAGTTGTTAGAGAAGGGAATGATAAGACTGAGTGTGTCACCTTGGGGGCACTAGTGTTATTTGTAAAGAAGAAAGAGGGCAGTATGCGATGATGTATTGATTACCGACAGCTAAATAAGATGACCATTAAGAACAAATACCCACTACTAAGGATAGATGATTTTTTTTACCAGCTGAAAGGCGCAGTCTCCTTTTCAAAGATTGACCTGAAAACCGTATATCACCAAATGAATATTAAACCAGAAGATGTGCCGAAGACAGCCTTCCACACAAGATATGGACATTATGAGTTCTTGGTGATGTCATTCAGATTAACCAATGCGTCAGCCGCTTTTATGGATTAATGAATTGAGTTTTCAAAGAGTACTTGGACAAGTGTGTCATAGTATTCATTGATGATATATTGGTCTACTCTAAAATAGAGGAAGAACACACAGAGCATTTGAGGCTAATTCTAGAGATACTGAGAAAAGAAGAGTTATACGCTAAATTTTCGAAGTACGAGTTTTGGTTGGGAAAAGTGTAGTTCTTAGGGCATGTGATCAGTAGTGAGGGAGTGTTGGTCGACCCTGCCAAGATAGAAGCTCTGATGAATTGGGAGAGACCGACTACCCCAACAGAAGTGAGAAGTTTTGTGTGACTAGAAGGTTACTATTAGAGATTCGTTCAGGATTTCGCTAAGATAGCTGCCCCATTGACCCGACTTACCCGTAAGACAGAGAAGTTCGAGTGGACAGAGAAATGTGAGGAGAGCTAAAGAGAAGGTTGGTGACAACCCCAGTGCTGACATTACTTGATGATAAAGGAGATTTTGTGATTTACAATGACGCATCTCATAAGGGATTAGGTTGTGTGCTAATGCAGCATGGCAAGGTAATTGCGCATACGTCCAGACAATTAAAGGAATTTGAAATAAGTTACCCTACCCATGACTTAGAGTTGGAAGCAATAGTTTTTGCCTTGAATATTTGGAGACACTACCTGTATGGAGAGAAGTGTGAGATTTACACGGACCATAAGAGTCTTAAGTATATCTTCACCCAGAAAGAGTTAAATATGAGATAGAGGAGATGGTTAGACCGGATTAAACATTATGACTGTTCGATAAATTATCATCCCAGCAAGGCCAATGTAGTGGTCGATGCCTTGAGTAGGAAAGAATGACTAAATATGTTAGTTTTCTCGGAAGAATTAAAAAGAGAGTTTGAGTGAATAGAGATCAAAGTGAAGTTCCCAGAGGAAGGGACTGAAACACTTTTTGACACTCGAATTTAACCAGAGCTAATCGAGAAGATACGAGTATGTCAAGAGAAAGTAATAGAGGAACAGGGAGAGAAAATAGTTGGAGACAAACGAAGGTGTGAGAAAGACGAAAAAGGGATCTTGAGATTTACCAATAGAGTTTGGATTCCGAATGTCCAAGAACTTAAAGATGAGATTTTGCACGAGGCACACAACTCAAGATTTTCCATTCACCCTGGGAGCACTAAAATGTATAGAGACCTGAAAAAGTATTATTGGTGGCCAAACATGAAAAGAGATGTTGCAGAGTAGGTAAGTAAATGTTGAAATTGCCAAAGAGTGAAAGCGGAACATCAGAGACCGAGCGGGCTTTTACAACCCTTAGAGATTCCTCAGTGGAAATGGGAGCATATTGCGATGGATTTCGAAGTAGGGCTACCAAGAACTAAAACAAATCACGATGTTATATGGGTTATAATAGATCGGTTAACAAAGTCGGCACATTTTCTACCAATCAACGAGAGATACATAATTGACCGATTAGTTGAAATGTATTTGAAAGAGATAGTGGTGAGACATGGAGTTCCAGTGGCCATTGTGTCAGATAGAGACCCAAGATTTAATTCTAGATTTTGGAGGAGTTTTCAGGACTGTCAAGGGTCTAAGTTGAACATGAGTGCTGCTTATCACTCCCAAAGTGACGGTCAAAGTGAGAGAACTATTCAGACAATCGAAGATATGCTAAGGGTTTGTGCAATAGATTTGGAGGGAAATTAGGATGACCATTTACTGCTGATTGAGTTTTCCTACAATAACAGTTACCACGTGAGTATAGGAATGCCTCCTTACGAAGCCTTATATGGAAGAAAATGTTGATCTCCCCTATGCTGGGAAGAGGTTGGTGAGCAAAAAATATTAGGACCCGAGTTGGTTCAGCAAGGAGACAATTGAGCCTATAAGAAAACGATTGTTAGCAGCCCAGGACATACAANGAGTTTTGAAGAAAAAAAGTGTCCGGTGAATAGTGAATAGTGCTTTCTTTAAGTGTCCGGTGAATAGTGAATAGTGTTTTTATAAAAGTCGAAACTTAAAAGATTTTGAAGCCGTATTATTATTATATGGAAGAAATAAGCAAATTTAAGTCATATTTTTTTTAAAAAAATTTCAATTCTGCTACTAGTTTTGTGCAGAATGAGATATTGGAGTGTACGCGACTTCTGTGAGATTTCAGAGGCGTATGACTCGAGGATGTTTGTAGTATGTGCTATTAAGTCAAAATATATAATAAATATAAGACTTCTTATTAAATTAGTTCAACAAAATATATTTAAAGTCCTTTCAAAAGTCCTAACAGAGTTTGAGAAACGGAGAAGTGAATAGTGTTTCTGCGGGAAAATAGTTTCGTAAATTCTCAAAACAATTAAAGAGTATTAATTTAATCATTTTAAAATATATTAGAATCATAAAATGAGATTTTAAGTTTTTAAAACTTAGGTGGGATGAAATAAAAGAGAACGAGAATGAGAGATTAAACTGTTGTCGGGAAACTGTGCGGTTAATACAAAAACCTTTTTAAACAAAAAGTCTTCCACCACACACCACACAAAATTCACTTTTTGCTTTTTCTTTTCTTCATCTTGAAGAGCATCAGCCGAAGCTCCATTGTTGTGGGGGTATAAAATCATTTGGCTAGATCATTTCTTGCTTGATTTAAGAGTTTAATATCTTAAAACGAAGGTATTATCATAACATTTCTTGTCTTTGATTCTTACACACACCCATTAACTTAATCTTTAGCTATGATTCAAAGAAGATGAGAATGAAGAGTATTTTCAAAAATGAAAATTTTTATTTCTTGATTCTAGCCATGTTATGGTTTAGTGGATGATTGTTACAGTGTATACATGTTATGGGTAGTATGAAATAAGCTTGGTGAGTCCAAGAAACAAATGATTTGATCCATTGATTCTAGAGTTCATTTTTCATACTTGTCTTATTTTTGGAGGTTAAGATTGTGTAATGTTGTAGTATAAAGTTGGTTGAGTTGTTGTGTTACTTGGTTGAGTGAATTGAAGTAGTTAGAAATGGAAAACATTGTAAACACAAACGTCGTAATGCCCAAATTCTCACTACTTCTAACTGATCAGGGGACCTGAAGGGGTTACTCCACTTTGCTTGATCTGTTTTTATTATGGTTATGTAGAGGATAGTCTCTAGATCATTTGAGAACTAATTTTATGTCATTCGGAGTTACTAGTCAAAAGTTATGACCGATTTACTAAAGGTATCGCGTAACATAGAAACCGTGTTAATAATCAACTTTGAGACTAAAATTGAAGCAGNTATGTAGAGGATAGTCTCTAGATCATTTGAGAACTAATTTTATGTCATTCGGAGTAACTAGTCAAAAGTTATGACCGATTTACTAAAGGTATCGTGTAACATAGAAACCGTGTTAATAATCAACTTTAAGACTAAAATTGAAGCAACTAGGTTTCTTACTTTCATGTGAAACTTTTATCTAAGATACTAGAGATGGTAAGGAAGACCTAAGAATTATGTATGAAAGTTTTTAAGGGATAACATGAGAACATAATGAGTTAGAGAAGTAGTTTAAATCTTGTTATTACAAAGTACTTGTGTAGTCACGAAAGCGAGTATAAGTCAATAAAGATAATAGAATTCTAAGTACTAATATGAGATTTTGTGCTTAATTCTTAGAGTATCATCGGGGAATGGAAACAAACTAACCCATTAAGAATCACAGGTAAGTTTTCGAACCTTTTTACCTTTGGACTATAACTGTTCATAAAGAAGTTTTGTTGTGTTATGGAATTAAACTTTCTTACAAACGTACATATATACTTGTACTGTTTATTATTCATTAATCGTGCTTACTTATCAACTCTGAATCTTATAAAGTTAGAGTGTGTATAAGTAGAGAATGAGGAGTGTTCTAAGATTTGAGTTTCAGAGTTCGTGTTCGAGGTTTTGACCGGGAGTTAGTGTGTGAATTTCTGACAGTTTGACAACAGAGTCTGGAGAACTTTTCTTCGGAAATGTTTTGGATATTATCAAATACTAAAGAAATATTTTGTTAAATATCCATTAAATCTTTAAAGTTTATTTATTTATTAAAATATTTTTAATGACAGGTTAAATATTATTCAAATAATTACTTAACCTTCGGGAAATTATTTAGAGTTATTCAAAATGGATCTAAAATCTTCTGAAAATGATTTAGCTATCCAACAATTATTCTGAGAACTTTGGTGATTTTAAAACAACTCTCTGATCGTGTGATTTTGAAAACTTCTAGTGTGAGAAATATTTGAGCAAAAAGAGATTATTTGACTATAAATCAACATGTGCATATAAGATTACTTCCTCATAATTCTGGGAGTTAATCAATCATCCGGTATTGAAATATGATAAGAGAATGAGATGTGCTTTTGGACTGAATTCAATTTCCTTCCAAATAAATTATTCAATCGGACTAGAGTACTGGTGAAAGTCGACGTGCTTGCACGGTACATTATGTGTACGAAGTGTAAGAGCTGCCAGACGGGTATGTCATCAAGTATACTTTGGCCCAAATGCGGTCAGGGTGACGTCTTTCGGCGGATCATCCACTACTAGTAGAAGAGTAAAAAAATAGAGATGTCCCTCGAAGAGGCAATTGTGGGAGACTGATCATTGACCTACATTGTCACTATAAATTACTCCAATGAAAGTTCATTCTTCCCAATTGGGATTTGACATTAACAGTGTAATAAAAGCCTAGGTGCTGAGTTACCGATAGTGTTGATGAGAGTTGAGAAATCGTGTTGAGCATTCTATAGTGTTGTTGAGAGTTGAGAAATTGTGTTGTGCATTTCATAAGTGTTTTGACCTGTTTATTTATTTAAACATATGGTGTATGGTAAATTTCAGATTTATATACTATCTTTTATATTGAGATAAATTGCAGGTTATTATTGTTAAACTGCTATGGTATTTTAAATTATTGATGGGCTATAGTAGCTCACTCTTGCATTGTTTTAAATTTCCAAACACAACAGATAGGTGTGATAGCTCGCACATTTCGGACTGNGTTAAACTGCTATGGTATTTTAAATTATTGATGGGCTATAGTAGCTCACTCTTGCATTGTTTTAAATTTCCAAACACAACAGATAGGTGTGATGGCTCGCACATTTCGGACTACCCGCCAAAGCACAAGGCAAGGGGCCCCTATGCGAGAGGGATGTCTAGTATTCCAGAGTTAGACATGATCAGCTTGATAGGATTTCAGCTTTTGATTTTCAGAATTATTTATAAGTACCACCTATGTTATGACTTGTAAATTAAGTGACTTTTGAGCTTCCAATACAGTTTCACGTAGAAACTGCTATAGGGGCATAAACTGATGTGTGATATTCTGAGAATGTAAATAACTAGTACTTATGAACTATTAATGTATATGTTTCATTTTCTGAGACTATGGCTCGAGTAAGTTTTGTGTTTAAGGGGGTCACTATAGTTGATAACTTTATTGTGGATCAGAGATATATGTGATTATGAACAGGGATTGGGCTGTGACGGCCTAGATCTTCGACCCCGAGTATGGGGGTGTGATAAACTCAATATGAATTAAAGCTTTGAATTAAAAACAAAGATCAAACACAAAGATATGAATGAATACTGTTTATATTATTGACGAGTAAATACAAACTCTCCTAAGATGTACACAAACCCTAGCAGCTTCTCTGTGTTTCTCACAGCAACTCTCTCTATCTCTATGCTCTCACAAAAATTTGACTTGGATAACTTCACTTTTTTTCTTTTTTTCTTTTTTTTTACAATTAGGTTACATAAAGTGTTTATATAGAGAGTTGTCTATCAATTAATAACAGAAAATCAAATTACAATAGGAATAGAATTCCTAATTATTAGTTGACAGTTTCCTTCTGAAATTCTTTTTCCTTCCCATAGCATATCTGCAATATAATTGACTTTATCTTCGAAGACTTTTCATTCATGTGATCATCTTCCAAATTTAGCTTCAACTTTATAGACTCTGAAATCTTCAAACTCTGACAGACTATAGACTCTGATAGTCTATATACCTTGATCACCTTCTAGACTCCAATCTTCATCCAAACTTTGGTTTCACTTTCTACATAAAATCTTCTAAGTATAAGTGACAAGAATATTGACTATCTAGACTCTGATTATAAAAGTTCAGAGACTAGAAAGACTTCTTACAAATAGACTATGTTAGACCATGTTCTAGTATTTTGTACATCATCATATGAATATATTCCTAACACTTTTATCATACATTGAAAATATTATTCAAATGATCAATCTCAAGTTTCAAGTCATTCTAGCATGTAAAAGTATTTTATTTGAATTTAAACAGTTAAAATAGGGTTTCATTTCCAAATAAAATATAACTATTCTTTGTAAACAAGGATAGGTCTTTGAAAAATGTTTATGACTAGAATATATACTCCAAAATATATTTCCCAATATATAAAATATTTGAAATGGGTAAAATATATTTCTGGGTAATTAAAATAATTCTCTTCAAAATAATAATATATTAATAGTGAAGGAAAAAATTTATTTTAAAATTTTGTCTTTGAAGAATAAAATATATATTAATATTTTCTAAGAAGAAAATAATAATATTTTGAGTGTATAATCAAGTCTTTTTATTTTGAAAGATTAATACTAGAGATCTTTAAAAATAGTTTTAAATATAGCACGATATCTCTAAAAAATATTCGATCTTTGATATTTCTTTTTCGAACTTGTTGTCTTATAAATATTGCAATTGAGGCCAAGAAATATTATTTTCTCAATATTTATCTTTTAATCATCTTGCTTTAAAGTCTTAGAATTTATTCCTTTGAAAAGATAATTTTGATAATTTGTTAAATAGTGGAATAATTCTTATATTTATAAAGATATATATATGGGTGTTCATGGGTCGGGTTGGCCGGGTTTGAGTCATTTTTTTTACCCAACCGAATTAGTTTGATTTTAAAAACTTCAACCCATTATGTTAAAAAATATTATACAACCCAACCTTACCCAATTTAAATCGGTTTGGGTCGGGTTAGTTCGGTTTGATCGGTTTATAACTAATATCAAAATTTTATATTTCCATGTATCTCAACATAAATTGCGATAATAAAATTTACTATATCAACATAAATGACAACAAAATTACAATAACATTAATGAAATATGTTCATAAATAGTAAAACTTATAACTAATCTAATAAATATTTAGAATTTTAAATATATAATTAGTATTATATTAATATCTAATATATAAATTTTCATCAAAATATAAAATATCGGATGTAATTATATATTATGTAGCATATAATATATACATATCGGGTTGGGTTTGGTTGGTTAAAATAATTTTCAACCCATACACAACCCAATTAATTCGGGATGAACTATTTTTAACTAAACTTAATATCGGGTTTTTTATTTTCAATTAAATCTACCGAAATAAGGGTCGGTTTAATCGGTTTTTATAACCCATGAACACCCCTATATANGATTCAGATTATTTTGATGATGAAGAAGATGTTGATGGGCACATTTAAATTTTTACCACTTCTTAGTATCTTATAATAATATGAAGCATGGACCTATTTCTTTCTTTTGAGGTTATATTTATTAATTAGAATGTCTATCAGTCTAGCTCTAGCTTGAAATTCTAGTTCCCTCTAGGTGATCCCACTAATCTTTATGTTTACATTTATTTTAACATATATATATATATATATAGTATTTATTTATATAGTGCGCTTTTTTTACAAAAGCCCGCACTTCGCTTCGCGCTTCGCTCTTAAGCTATAGGAGACCCTTTACGCTTCGTTGCGCTTTTTGCCTTTAATAACTATGAGCCGGATGTACGCCAGATAGGAAGGCTAGAGAGTTGCTGCAAACTGCATTGATGGTCATTAAAAAACCGCAGATTTAGGTTTTTGCTTCCAAGTGCAGCAAATTGGTGTATTGTATGATTTTGACTGGAGGTGCTATGCCACTCATAATCTTGATCCAATCAGGCTTTGAGTTGCTCATTTCTGGAACTCATATATATTTGAAATCTATTTTGCCCGAGTTGACTTGTTTGACTTTAAATCAGATCACTTAAATATATGGCTTAATTGTAGAGGATTACTAAGTGTATTTAAATTTTTTGTTTAATCATACAAATACCAAAATAATTAATTAAATTATTATCGAAGATATCCTTTCAATCTTCCCCTTTTTTGGTATTTGTCAAACAAACATAAAATTTAAATTTTTCTAATTAAAGTGTTTGTTTCCCCTTAATGTATGCATGTGTTTGTAAAAATATTTTTGCACACAGTAAATTAATTTGGAAATAATTACTTTTATATGTGAAAAAAATGAGGGTACCTATGAAATAGATAGCTCATGAGATGTATCAATATATATGAAATTTTAATTTTGAGCTATTTATCCTCTTCCCTTTTGTTTGGTATATTACCAAAAAGCTCTAGCTTAAGTTTGTATGATACAATTCTTGTATATGCCAGTATACCATGTTTAAAAACGAATCACAGGTAATGATAAAACTTTATTTAACTGAATTATATTTTGGTTTTAAGTGTAAAATAGTTAATCATCATACCTGTTAACATATTTTTAATGTTTTTGTTCTCAATTGGCTCATGCAACTCTATAATGTGAGACTTTGTTTTTCATGATCAAAAACTCGAATTTAAAATTCTAAATATTCTTATAGATATGCATTTTATTTCAAGAACATATACGTGGGGGTGTTATTGTTAGGAATTGTGATATTGATAATATAATCAATTAGTTTACTTAGTCTTAATGTAAAATAGGCTAAATAAAATATACTGTCATATGTATATTGACAGTATATTTCTTTAAGATAGCTCACTTGAACAGTTCAAATGACATAGTAAAGATAGGTGATAATAAGTTTGATAGATATTGTCTTGTATAAAAAGAATAAATTGATCCATGAGATAGAAGTTCATAAAGTGTTCATGCATATCATTNTATTGTCTTGTATAAAAAGAATAAATTGATCCATGAGATAGAAGTTCATAAAGTGTTCATGCACATCATGTTTCAAACTCAAACACTAATATCAAGACAATTACTCAAGCCTATAAAAGTACATTCAAGTGACAGCACAAATGAGCAACTGACAGCAACTATTCCTTCGATAATAAACTTGGCGGTGAAATAAAGATAGAAGACATCAAGTTTTACTGACAGCATCGTTGGTGGAATAGTTGACAACAACTTTAGAAGACAGTATTTATGGATGACTCATCAAGGTTGACAGCAAAGTCTGTGGAGCCATAGATATTTGTCAGTACAAATGAAGCTAAGAGTTGACAGTATATTTTTAGTGAAGCTGACAGTCTGTTCCTAGTAGCAGGGTAGATAGTGAAAACACAAGGAATGATTTTGACACATCTATCTGCTATGTCAAGTCTACTACTGTAACTTGGGAGAAGACAATCAAAAAGACAAAGTGTGTTCAAGGAGTCAAGCATGCCTACAAATCTAATAATCACTTTATCTACAAAGGGAATAAAGCCAAGGTTGAACAAAAAAGTTATGTTTCTATTTTGAGTTTTATCCAAGAACCAAGGAAAAGTGCACTTGTAAGTGAGATATGTGTTTCAGTATAAATACACACATCTCACAAGTACTTTTTCTTAAGAAGCTAGAAACTCATTGTCTATTTCTCTCAAGGTTTGTAATAGCAAACCTCATTGTTATTGTAACTTAGAAGTTGGAAGCAATTTCCAATTGAGTTGTAGCAATAAAATTAATAATATATTAATTTTGGTTTAAAAACTCTATTTTCTTTATATGCTTCTGTTGTTTGCAGTTTCAAACTTTCTAATATTAACTCTTATCTGTTGTTAGTAATAGTAAGATAAAATCGAGCAATTAGTTTAAATATTAGGTAGTTGCATTCAAATCCCTCTTCTGTAGCACTCATTCTACTTAACAGTTATCTCAGTGAGTTATCCGAATTTTGACATAAACATGCTCTTAAACAAATTCGAAAGAAGAAAATGCTTTTAATAAAACTAATCATTACATCAGAAAAATGGCAATACACGAGAGTTTATTTAAAAGCTGATATAATGTAATGTCCTAAGACACTCTATGTATTAGTT
>QRFB01007126.1:1093-35955 GCA_008931105.1 Oenanthe javanica | reverse complement strand
GCTAGATAAACTCTAAAACTACTTCCCCTGCTATCATCGTCTAATTGCTAAAAGAACAAATTATGAAAATGAAAGACAGGTAAAATAAAAAAGAAGCTTTCATCCAATCTCAGGTTCATTGTCTTGGTACAATCCGCGAAATCAACCCTGCAAGGAGAAGACCAAACTTTAGATATTGCTTTGCTAGATAGTTACAATCAACAAATACTAATTCAGGAAATCCATCATCACGTAGCTGGTAATCTAAATTTAGGCTCAAGCGTGTGTCAAAATGAAATCCATCAACAAGACAACAATCATCCTAAACAGGACACTGAAAAACAATGACAAATAGCAAAACATAGAACATTAAATTGGCCACACTGAACACATTTAAGCAACAATATCAACCTTTCTAATGATCAGAATGAAACAATACATCTCTGATGCTTTGTGATATCTACATTTTCAAAATATATGTATATTAAGAAGTATATTATTTTTTTTCTATAATAGATTAACTAGATGTGTGTTAGTTTTTAGATTGCCACATAAGCAATTGCAACAAGTTTTAGGTACCTTGTAAAATTCTTGGCAACTGGCCTCAATTGGCAATATTTGGGAGATCACAGGTTGATTAACAATTGCTTAAATTATAGCTTCTGAAAGTACAAGGTAAGGATAAAAATCCTATTTTACAATAAAATACACCCAACAGGTTGTATTAGAGTAGTGAATTTGTAAAAAGGCTTTAGGTTCTTTCTTACCCAGGCTAAGGCTCTAATAATTGATGGCATGCTGACTTGTTGTGCCCAGTCCCCTTACATCTCCCGCATTGGAGTTGACGTTTGACTACATCTTTGTTTTTCTTCATCACTGGGCGGCCTGGTGGACGAGGAGTAGGAGGAGCTTTGACAGTCACTGACAATGCACCCTGAGAGTGATCATTCACCGCCCTATCAATATTAAGGATAGGATGCACTGATTCTGAATACGTTAACCTGTAGTTTACGGCACTGAAGTATACATCACAATAATCATATGGATCATGATTAAGGCAAGCAATGACAGGAATAGCATGGCAGCAAGGCAATCCAGTTAGTTGCCGGTCTTTACAACTACAATTAAAGTTATCAACGTCAACAACTTCAATGGAGTCACCATGAACCTCAACTTTGTTGCCAGATGAGATTAATACAGGATGTGGATGGATGTGAACCCTCTCCTTCTCTAGCTTTTCCTCCATGAATGGAGTTAACCTTGTCAGCCATCGACTGGATTCTACCCTTCGGGCATACATTAAATCCATTATCTTACCCCGTATAGCATCAATCATCTGAGTTATTGGTAGTTCATGTGCATCTGATATCCATTCATAAAACTCCTCCCCAAAGTTTGATGTCAGATGGTTATATCTTGCTCCTGGGAAGAACGCATTTGCCCAATGCTCAGGTTCATTTTCATTGACCCAGTTGTAAGCTTCGACTGAAATATTTTTTATGCGCTCCATACAAATTTGGAATCCCTCAGGAGTACCTGCATATGCTGCAGCAAATAAATCCTCTACCATGAGACGCTTAACTTCAAGGGAGAACTGGCCCTTCAAATCTCTAACAAGTTTCTCTGAGAGATAATGTAAACAGTAACCATGGTGAACATTTTCGTCCTGAAATATGTCGATAATTGACTCCTTCAATCCCTTCTCTCAATCTGCCACGAAAGTTATACCACGGCAAGTTGATAATGCATTTTTGAGCTGCACAAGAAACCAATGCCAGTTATCATTGGTTTCTGCATCTACTACAGCAAAAGCAACAGGAAGCACACCATCATTTCCATCAGCAGCAGTTGCAGTCAACAACATTCCTTGATACTTTGAATTCAAGGTTATAGTATTAAGAAAGAGAAGAGGCCGACAGCCATGTTGGAACCCATAAGCTGAGGCATAAAATGATACAAAGAGGCAATGGAAACTTGAGTCGTCCTTAGTAGTAAATGTAGCAAGACTACCAGGATTTGTCTCCATTATTGAATCACATAAACTTGGAAGCTGACCATATGCCTCTTTATATGAACCCTGAAGCTGCTCCTTGGCAATTTCTTTCCCACGCCATGCCTGAAAGTAATTGAGTTGAATTCCATACTCATTCTTTATGTCCTCAACGATATCCCTGGGTTTATAATTCGGAAGTTCCTTCAACTTCTCCTTAATCACACTTGCCACCCAACTTCGTGTTGCCTGATGACCAGTTGGTACAACAGTTCCTTCACATGTATGAGCTGAATCCATTTTCTTAATACAAATTAGTTGGGTGGTAGACAACCTTGATGCATGGATTCTCCATGGGCAACCTTCAACCTTGCACTTAACAGTGACACGGTGACTATCATTCTTCTTATACCTAAAAGCAAACTGATGCGCAATGGCATATTTACGCAAGGACTCACGGAACTCATGTACACTGTTAAACCTTTGGCCAACACCCGTTATAATGTTCTGCCACTGCTCTGCAGCTTTCACATGCTTTTCACCAGTAGAAGTTGGGAGAGCCAGAGGCATATCACTAGGTATATCAAAAAGGGCATCCACATTGTTCGAATCATCTACAATGTCAAAGTTCGCATCAAGTAGGAGACTGGGCTCACTCGAGTCGTCAAAAATATCATCCCCAAGACTAGCAGGAGCATCAACTAAAATCCCATCTTCAGACAAACTTGTCCTGCTTGACCTGCAATATACATATTCCCAATGTCTAACCTGAAAAGGTAAGATTCAACTATAACATAAGTCATCAAGGTAACTACCTACTCCCAGGCATGCTTGAGACATCTGCAGTGACAACTTCTTCATTCATAACATATATGTCGGTGGTGTTGCAGTTACCATGGAATTTGATCATGCGTTTGAGATCTTTATCATTTGAAATTGAAATAAGTGTCTTCTTATTTTCCAAAAGGAAATATTTGACAGACATTGTCATTGTGCTGTAGTTGAACATCTCCACTACCTCCATTATGAAATTATCGCAAGTCATTTCATCATCAACTTCCATGGCATGAACATCCCCGCCTATATACAACAAATTGCCATCCTTGTCCTTCTCAAAGTCACCACCTGATTGACATATAACAATAACCTTCTTCCCAGCCATGACCTAAATCATAAATTTGATTTTTTTTTTTTAAAGTCAATAAAGATGTCTTCTTTTCCATCTAAACAAAACATCACAAATAGAGGTTTCCATTGTAAATAGAATACTGTAACTCCTTACCCATATATTCAATTTTAAACTTTTAAAAGCCAAAAGATGCATCCCTTTCTTATCTAAACAAATTATTGTATGTAACAAATTTCATCGGAAGTACAGTACTTGTACTTTTTGTTTAGAAATAAGACATGGTATTCTTATAATGTGAATCTATAGGAATTTTTTTTCCAACATTGATAAAATCCATCATTTCATGACCATATTCTTCTCATTTTCTAATTAATGCATTCTCGGTAGCTTTACAAGTTCGATATTCCAAAAAACATAAATGTTGCATAACCGCACTCATGAACCTCGACCTCTACTATGTATTGGTATAACTTTAAATTTCACCTTTGCTTTCTATTTCTCCCTCTATACAAATCTTCCTAAATATATAAAACGTAACACTGAATTTCCTCATTCGACCTCCCAAAATATCATACAATTTCACAATGCAAACCCATATTACTTGGGGTAAAAACATAACAAGAACTAATCACTAATGCAATCTTTTACAGCCTAGTAGAGTAAAAAAAACTAAAACCAAACAAGAACAACAAAAAGAATGAACCAAAATTCAAAAAAGCTATACCATTTAAATAGATACACATATATGTATGTATTAAACAGGTAATAACACAAGCAATGAGTAATGGACAAAAAAGAATCTAAAATTAAAAATCAAGAAAAACCCATTAAAGATTTGAAGACCCAAATGATAAATGAGATGAAAAGATGATACCTTTTTATGTAGAATCTGAGTAAAAGTGATAGTTTTATATGAATCTATGAAAATAGAAGCATATTGTAGATTTGTAGGAAACTGATTGTGCAATTGCAGTGCTGTACAAATTGAACCATCAGTTTAGAACCCAATATATATTCGGGGGCGGCCCATGATCAGATTTTTCATTTTTTTAAAATTAAACGATTAATATAATTGAAAAAATCGGGGAATCTGAACTCATCGGTTAAGTTACCGATTTGGGATTAACCGGAAATTAATCGAAAGAATTAATTGGAGTAATAATTGGATTTATTATATTATTATAATAAAATTTAATATATTTATATAATTTACTATAGAATATATTATTTAAAAATATTTTATAAACATAAATCGGATTTTATAAATCGTATCGGTCAAATATTTTATAAGGATTAATTGGGAATTTATCGGTAATTTTTGAAAAATCGGCCGATTTCTATAACACTAATCCCATGTATATATTTCCGACTAAGAGGAAGTTGAACAGTGTTCTGGTTGGTTACCTATAAATATTATAAAATAATGAGTTTTAGTTATTTAGGTAACGACTAGGACATGTGAACTCCAATCATAATCTTTATATTCATTACCTATTATTATTATAATAATAAATTTGAATCTAGAAAGGAGGGAAAAGAAAAGGAGAGAGAGAAAAGATGAAAAAAAATGGAGGGAAAAAATTATTTAATTCATATAAATAGTAATGAGATGCATCTGGTGATTTTTTGACACATTATATATATTTCACCTTAGGATATCATTTAGATAAGTTGTTGGACTTTCTCTAAAATCCATTTTATGTACCTCACATTACTCAAATATTATTAAAAATATTTTATTTTAAAATCAATCAATTGCTCTTAATATATAAAAGTTCAGTTCTTTTTAAAAGTTCTTTTACTTCAATACCCTTAATGAACCACCTAATTACAACTTAATCTTCTACAATATTTCTACTTTATTTATGGTCAATTACCCTTATTATCCAATCAATTATTATCATCTCTCCTACTTCTATACTATTTATACTAGTATATACCCCTTTTCCAACCAAAAGTACAAAATTTTGTACTACATTTTACAACCCATGATTCTCTCCCAAGTGCTGACTGCTTCTTTTTAGCATACTACTCATATAATTGTGCTGTCATTTTTTAAATCAAATTTGAATCCTCCACATTCATAACTCAAACTCCATATTTCTTCATATCAACCTTAATTTTATCTTTTGTATTTTTTTCAGCTCTCTGAAACATGGATGATGAGGTATGATAATAGTTGATATTTTTTATTTGTTGTTAGGTTTTGTATTTGATGTATCATTTCTTCATTGTATTTTATTCAATTTTTTTTAGAATTTTTTTTTCCTCTCCAGAATGTCTCATCTGCTGTTGAATATTACGGTGTTCAGGAAAGTTGTGATAATACTTTTTCATTTCTTTAGAAATGGTAACAGATGTTAATGTTATTTTGAATATTTTCTTTCCTTTTTGTTAGTTTGTGTGAATAGATTATCAGATTCTGCTAACCAGAGGAAACCATTGTCTAGCATATCGAATCTACAACGAAACGGTGGTCTTAGTCAACGTAGAAATTTTCCATATGTCAATATTGATAAGGAAAATGTATGTAACTTGCAGATGAATATACTTTTTTAGACTTTTTAGTTATATAATTTCTTTTTGTAGTAGATGAACATGAATATTCTTGAACAGGTTTATAGTACTTCATCCGGTAGTTATCAATCATTTACTTATGAAGATATTAATGGTACGTAAATATTTATTATTTTTGTCTTTATGTATTTCATTTGTTTTTATGATTCTAAGTATATTAATGCTACTTTCATTTTTATTCTATTTTGTTTTTATTTATTCCATCTGTTATCCTAAATCTGAATATACTTTTTGGCAGCTCCTTTGACATATAAAAAAGTAGTACCACCTAATTTGCTTGTTAGTACCAGGAGTAATAATCATTCTAATAGATACCCCACACTTTCAGCACACACATGCACATAGTCGAAGGATTCTAAATCTGGAGGCCCAGGTTACCGACATGAAACTTGTTGGACCCAAATCAAGCCTAATCTATGTAATTATTTGTGTTGCTATAACATAGTTAGTACTTCTATAATAGGGTAGCGATTTAGATATTTCTATGTATTATTGCAGATAGAAGTCTAATCAGATTGTATTTCAAGTTGTAAATAAAGTCAAGAATAAAGTATGTTAGAAGATTCAAGTTGAATCATGCAACAAGACAAAGAAGACTTTTTGGAGAAATAAGGAAAGCAACCTGAAAATTATACTAAGGCAAGTACTCAGTCGAGAAGTCACCCATTCGAGAAGTCAGAATTATGTAACTGGTCGAAAAGTCTCAAGACACACTCATTAGCTCAGTATTCGACCGAGAAGTCAGTCATTCGAGAAGTCAAAATATTGAAGTCATTCGAGTAATGTGAAATGTTACTCATTCGAGAAGCCCAGACAAATAATTCGAGAAGTTAGCAAAAGGAGCATTCGAGAAGTAGTAAAGTTGAGTCAATCGAGAAGTCACAATTTCAAGTGTTCATTCGAGAAGTCTAGTCCAATCGAGAAATCATCAAATAAAGCATGTAATTGAGATGTCTATTCATTCGAGAAGTCAATCACTTAAGGGCTAATCGAGAAGTCACAACTAGTACTCAATCGAGAAGTCAATCACTATGACTTCTCGAATCAATTTCAATAGAGTACTCGACTGCACCAAGGAGCTAGTTTCAAGAAAAATTGCAGAAGAATAAGATAGATAATTTGCAGCTCTATTTTTGCAGGATAAGTCAAGCCTGCAAAGATAGAGACAAGTCTACAATGAAGTTGGGAAGATAGTCAAGATAAGTGACAGAATATATAAGGCTGGATGTAGTAGACTGTCACAACAGTGTTAGCTAGAAATAGATATTAGTCAAATGTAAAATATGTCTTGTCTATTTCTAGTCTTAGCCAAATTGTCTTATGTGAGCATGTGCACAGGACATGTTGTCTATATATTTTATGCATAGCCACATTTGACAGAGGTCTAAGAATTTACAAGGTAATCTTTCAAGAACAAGAACCTGAAGTTCAATTTGAATTTCAGATTATAGCAAAGATTCTTTCTAATACAATTAGATTGAAAATTACATCTGTGTTTATTTACTGTTCCATGATTTGACAAACACTTTGATAAACACTTAACTTGTTCAAAGATTTAAGTTGTAAATCAGTTCATCAAATTTCATTGCATCTACAAAAGAAAAGAAAGAGGTTGAAATATACATTCACCCCCCTGTAAACTTCTGGACTCATTATTCCTAACAAGTGGTATCAGAGTGAAGGCTGTAAACATACATATAGACTAAAGATCAAGATGAGTTCTCAGAAGCTAAGCAGTATAAAAATTCCTACTTTTAAAGAGAAAATTACAACCTATGGAAGAGGAAAATGTTGATATTCATAAAGGCTGTAAACTCCATGTACCCAGAAATATTGAAGAATGGTTATTTCATGCCAGTAACATTAGTTCCTGAAACTACTAGTGGGTCTGAAGTTATTCCTGCAACAGGATACCTAAGGACCCATCTCAGTACACAGATACAGAGAAGGAAAAAATGTCTCTTGATAATAGTTTGATGCTTATATTAATTGAGTCACTAAACATTGTCATGTACAACAATATTGTCAATTGCACATCTGCCAAACACATATGAGAGACTATAGAAATTCTATGTGAAGGAACTGAAGAGGTAAGGGAAAATCAAAAGAAGCTCCTTGTTTCTCAATATGAATCATTTATGTCAAAACCAAATGAAGGCATAACTGAAGTATTTGAGAGGTTCAACAAACTGATCATTGATCTTCAACTTCATGGGAAATACTATGAAACAAATGAGAAAAACATGAAGTTTTTGTTAACTCTCTCAAAGCACTTGGAGCACAAAATCTCTGCAATAAGAGAGGGAAGAGATTTAACAAAGCTTCCACTTGAGATACTCTATGGAATACTAAAGACATATGAGCTAGAATTTTATCAAAAAAGGCCATTTTAGCAAATAGAAGAAAAATAGAAAATGTCTCAAATGCCTTGGTTGCTAAGGAACCATCAACAACCGAAAAGACTGGTACCAGCAAGAAGTTGAAATCTGAAGAGTTTAAAGAGCAGGAACAGGAAGAGAAGGACTCTGTCAAGAGTGAATCAGGAGAAGAAGACTTCTACACCATTGAAGAACTTGAAGGCATGGACAACAAAACCATGGCCTTCATGACAAAGAAGTTTGGAAATTTGAGGTTCAAAAGAAACAAAAGTTTTAAACAAAAGAATCCAACAAGAAGCACCAACAATGGAGGATACAAAACTGGAACAATTGATAGATCTAAGATAAGATGTTATAACTGTAATGAGCTTAGACACTTTGCAACAGAATGTAGAAAACCTAAAGCAATCAAAAGGATAAAGACTACTTAGAGTTGGAAGCCAAGTATGAAGCTCTTATCAAAAAGCAGACAGGAAAGGCTTATATTATTGAAGGAAAATGTTGGGATGATACAGATGAAGATGAAGATGAGGAATATGGGAATCTGACACTCATGGCCAACTCACATGATGGAGCTTCATCCTCAAGTTCTCAGGTACCTTCATTAATCTCTCTTGATATGTCAAATTCTCAATATAAGAAAATTGTGGAAGACTTGAGCATTGAAATGTTTAACATTCACACAGTATGACTGCTGCATATGAGGAAATTGCTAGGTTAGTAAAAGCTAATGATGAACTGACTGCTAGGAATGAGACTCTAGAATTGTCTATGATAACTCTGGAAAACTTGAAATAGGAAAATGAGTATCTAAAAAACAAGGTTATTTGTTCTGAGCAAATTGAAAAATTTCTTAAAGAACAAATTTCTGAAAATGAATTGAAAATCAGATCTTATTAAAACTCAGCCACTATTGTTCAAGAGTTCCATGAGAAGAATAAGGAAAAATCTAGGATTTGAGTTCTCTTTGATTATGAGAATCTCAAGAAGAAGAAATATGCTTCAACAAAAGGCAAGAAAGTTGAAATCCATGAAAATCCTCACATTTTGAAAAATGTTAAGGAACCAATTTTTAAGAAAGCAACTGTTGAATTTGATGAGGTCAGTATGGTCATCAAACAACAGTTGGATGATGAGGATAATGAAGCAACTAAAAGAAATTTGCCCTCTGTTGAAAAAGAAGAACCCACAATCAAAACCAAGTCCATTCATGTTCAAACTGAAACAAAACAAATTGCTCAGAAAAATGACACCATGCATGCTAAGAAGAAAAAGGCAAATAGAAATGGAAAGATAAGCATCAACAAACACAACAATTATGCACATATTCATAATGCACCTAGAAAGATTTGTAAAAACTGTGGTTTAACAAATCATCTTACTCATATGTGCAAGAAACCTGTTGTTGAAAATAATGAATTTGCATGTGGTTATGTCAAACCTTTGATGCATGATGATCATAAATTTTGTGACAAATTTAATTGTATGCTATGCAACATGAATATTATGAATACCTGTTTTAGGCTCAGGAAACAATTTGTTGATGGATGCATAAGTCAGAATCTGAACATCAATAATCCTAGGCCTAAATCTGCTAGTCCTGTAAAGCATAGAAAACATTTCATGTCACCTAAGCATGCATCTAGTTCTGAAAGTACTAATCAAGCTAAAAGTCAGAATAGGAAAAATGAGAACATGCATGTGCAGGCAACTAAAAATGCTAAAAACAGGAATGACACTCATGTAATTAAGCATAAAGGACCCAACCTTGTTTAGATACCAAGGAAAACTTGATTTGTGTTTGTTTGCAGGGCACATGTAAGAAGAAGGTCATGTGGATTTTGGACAGTGGATGTTCAAGGTATATGACTGGTGACAAGGCCCTGCTGTCACAATTCAAAGAAGAGGTTGGCCCAATGGTAACTTTTGGAGACAACAACATTAGTTTTACCATGGGATATGGCAANGTAAGAAGAAGGTCATGTGGATTTTGGACAGTGGCTGTTCAAGGCATATGACTGGTGACAAGGCCCTGCTGTCACAGTTCAAGGATGAGGCTGGCCCAATGGTAACCTTTGGAGACAACAGCACTGGTTTTACCATGGGATATGGCAAATTGATTCATGGAAATGTTGTCATTGAAGATGTAGCCCTAGTCAGTGGTTTGAAGCATAATCTTCTCAACATCACTCAATTCTGCAACAAAGATTTGAAGGTGGATTTTGACAAGGAATTGTGTCTCATATCATACAGAAATACCAAGGAAATTGCTCTACAAGGAGTGAGAATGAGAAGCCTGTTTGTAGCAGATTTGGATTCTGCAAACAAGGAGAAAATTTGTTGTTTTTACACCAAGGCCTCATAAAATGAAAGTTTGCTTTGGCACAAGAGATTTTCTCACTTAAATCTCAAAAGCATTAATTCTTTAATCAAAAGAGAATTAGTGAATGACTTGCCTAAACTTGAATTCTGCATAGAAGGATTGTGTGAGGCATGCCAGCAAGGGAAAATGAAGAGATCAAGTCACAAGAGTAAGGAATTCACTTCAATCACCAAACCACTGCAATTAATTCATATGGATCTGTTTGGACCAGTAAATGTTATGTCCATGTCTAAGAAAAGATTTGCTCTAGTCATGGTTGATGACTTNCTCTAGTCATGGTTGATGATTTTTCAAAGTACACTTGGGTAAAATTCTTGCACTCAAAAGATGAAGCTCCTGAGATTATCATTGAAAATTTGAGAAGATTGGATAAAGGTCCTACACCAGTAGTTGCCATAAAGAGTGACAATGGTAAAGAATTCAAAAATACTATACTCAATGAATTCTGCAAAAAAAAGGAACCACTCACCAATTCTCAACCCCAAGGACTCCGCAACAAAATAGAGTGGTTGAGAGAAATAACAGGACTCTCATTGAAGCTGCAAGAACCATGTTAGAAGAAGCAAATCTACCAACTAGTTTTTGGGCTGAAGCTGTTAGAACTGCATGTTACACTAAAAACAGAACACTCATCACAAAACCAGTTGGAAAGACTCTTTATCACATCATGACAAATAGAAGGCCATCTGTAAAATACATACATGTGTTTGGAACAAAGTGTTTTGTTCTCAAAGATGATGTCAACCATCTTGGGAAGTTAGAAGCCAAGGCATATGAATGAATTTTTGTGGGATACTCATTGGAAAAAACTGTCTATATGTGATTGATCAACAAAAGATTATGGAAAGTACAAATGCGACATTTGATGATTTCAAATTCCCTGTTATGAATTTGGAAGGTGAAAACTGTGACACCTTGAGATTTGAAAATGAAGTGTATTCTGAAACAGTTACAACTGAAAAAGGTGTCAACACTCATGAAGAGTCACATGTAGAAATCTCACATGGATCAATTGAGGAAAGAGGAAATGAAGATTACAGTCACATTCAACTTGAGAACTCTCTACACAACCCTAGCATCAACTTAGGGGGAGATTATCAAGGATCTGCAACAAATGGCAATAACTTTAATCAGGAAGAAACATGCTCAAATGATAGAGATGGAGCTCATCAAACTAAATGGAATAGAGCTCACACAGTTGATCAAATCATTGGAAATCCTGATGAAGGTGTGAGAACAAGAAGAACAACTATGAATGAATGCCTATTTTCTTGCTTTCTGTCTAAAAATGAGCCAAAAAGGATTGAAGAAGCCTTGCTTGATCCAGACTGGATAATTGCCATGCAAGAGGAATTGAATCAATTTGTGAGAAATAATGTTTGGGAAATAGTGCCACCTCCAAAGGACAGATCAGTAATTGACACTAAATGGGTCTACAGGAACAAAATGGATGAACATGGAATAGTAATAAGGAACAAAGCAAGGCTGGTTGCAAAAGGATATTCACAAGAAGAAGGCATTGACTATGATGAGACTTTTGCTCCTATTGCAAGATTGGAGGCAATCAGAATTATTCTAGCATTTGCAGCACGCTCAAATTTTAAGGTCTATCAAATGGATGTTAAAAGTGTTTTTCTCAATGATGAACTAGAAGAGGAAGTATATGTGCAACAGTCACTTGGCTTTGAAGATCCAAAATTTCCAGACTTTGTTTACAGACTCATCAAACCATTGTAGGACTCAAACAAGCCCCTAGAGCATGGTATGACACTCTGTTAAAATTCCTTCTAGAAAATCAATTCACTAGAGGAATTATTGACAAAACTCTTTTCTACAAGAAGCACCATGAAGATGTTATGTGGATGATATCATTTTTGGATCAACAAATGAAAAACTATGTCAAAGGTTCTCTAAGCTTATGCAAAGTGAATATGATATGAGCATGATAGGAGAGTTCAATTACTTTCATGGTCTTCAAATAAGCCATAGGGCTTATGGCATTTTCATAATTCAAACAAAATACATCAATGACTTACTCAAAAGGTTTGACATGCAAGACAACTCAACTGCCAAAACTCCAATGTCTACAACTACAAAACTGGATGAAGATAAGAAAGGAAAAAGTGTAGACATGAAGACCTACAAAAGAATGATTAGATCTCTTCTCTATTTCACAGCTAGTAGACTTGACATAATGTTCTCTACATGCCTATGTGCAAGGTTTCAGGCAAATCCCAAAGAATCCCATCTCATTACTGTCAAGATAATTCTGAGATACCTCAAAGGAACATCCTTCATGGGGTTATGGTATCCCAAAGAAACAGGATTCAACCTAGTTGGATATTCATATGCTGATTTTGCTGGATGCAGAGTGGATAAGAAAAGCACCTCAGGAAGCTGTCAATTTCTTGGACAGAGATTAGTGTCCTGGTTTAGTAAAAAGTAACAATTAGTTTCTACTTCCACAGCTGAGGCTGAATATATTGTTGCTGGAAGCTTTTGCGCTCAAGTGCTTTGGATCAGAAATAAATTAATAGACTATGGACTTGTGTTGGAAGGAATTCCTATCATGTGTGACAACACTAGTGCCATATCAATTGTTGCCAACCCAGTCAACCATTCCAAGACAAATCATATTGATGTAAGGTACCATTTCATAAGGGAACATGCTGAAAATGGAGTAATTAAATTATTATATGTTCCTACACAAAAATAATTGGCTGATATATTTACTAAATCACTTGATGAAGCCACCTTCAACAGGTTGGTTAGTGAGATTGGAATGCTAAATTCTTCAGGATAAGTGGCTCAATAAATATATCTCTCCAACTGTTACAACAATTGTTTCACATACATGAACATAAATGATTTATTTAAGTGAAACAAAACTGATGTATATTTATAAATATGTCAGTTATATTGTTGTACATATTTTTAATTAAAATTTTTACTCTCTTCCTTGTTCTGAAAAAGCCTGAAAAGAATTATCATACTTATGCATTATTAAATAACAAGTGTGATAATTAAAACTTCAGGAATATAAATCAAACACATTTCTCATTTTAGGATAAATAAATAAATTTTATTTATCTAATAAATGATGGTTGTAAATTGTTATTTTATTTTCCAAGTGAAGATAGAATAATTTCTTAAAAACTGGAGTTTGTAGTTAAGTTGCCATTCTTTTTGGCTTCTCGACTAAGTATAAATGTCTTGAGTTCTCGAATAATTCAATTCTAAGAGTTCTAGAATGTCTTGAGTTCTCGAATCATTCAATTCTAAGAGTTCTCGAATGTCTTGAGTTCTCGAATCATTCAATTCTTAAAGTTCTCGAATCATGATGTTGTGAGTTCTCGAATAGATCATTTCTAGAGTTCTCGATCAAGTACTATTAAGAGTTCTCGAATCATCAGAGTTCTCGACTATAGCTTGAGTGAGTTCTCGATTGTCTTAGTTCTCGATCAAAGTCTGACAATTCTCTACTAAAACAGCTTTACTCTTTTTCAGAGTTCTCGATCACTAAAATCGATTACTATTCTAGTCGAGTTGTTTGTGTCATACAAACAGCAAAGTAGATCTAACATTTCATTTCTACGTTTAACTACAAACTCAAAGAAACCCTTGCATTCAAACTGTTACTCTTGAACCCTCACTTCTTCTCTCTAAAACTTCCGTTTCTTCTTTTCTCTCTTTCTACACACTAACTCAATGGCATCCTCAAGTTTCAACCCTAGCACCAAAGTATTTGTCATTCCTGAAACCAACTTCTTAGCCATAGCCAGATATGCTGATGCAAAATCCCAGTATAAATATTTCACTAGATTTCTCATAGACTCATATCTAAAGGAAGCTTTGTTAGCAAACCCCACTCTCTACCTTGACGTTCTTGAGCAATTTTGGGCAACTGCAAACTGGGAAAATATAGCTTTAGAGGATGGGAGCATGAAGGTAGTTGTCACTTGTAAGATTCAAGTAGAAGATATTAGCTTTGATGAAGAAGATGTGAAAAAAAAACTGAAAGTACCAACTGAAGATTTTAATGAGGAACCAACTGAAGATGACCTTTTAGACTTCCTGGAGTTCATTAGGTATTCTAACATCGTGGACAAAGGAGCTGAGAAGTTCAAGCTCGGAAAAATCAATAAGAAGTTCATGAGGAAGGAGTGGTCATTCCTGTTTGACACCATCTTGAGAGTCTTCACCCATAGGAAAACAGGGTTTGACCAGAGTAGTCTCATTGCCATGAAGTTGGCCTATTCATTGGCCTACAACCAAAGGCTCAATGTTGGAAAGCTAGTTCTTGGGGAACTCATAACCAGGATTCCCAAGAAAGATAATGAGATTTTCTTCCCTCTTTTTATTCAATTAATTCTCAACTATAAAAATGCTAGTTTAATTGAATTGCCTGGGATGAACAAACAGAGAATTGGTTATTCCAAATCCATGTCCAAAATTATTTTTGATACATTGGATAGGAGAAACACTGTGAGTGTGCCCCTTCCAATTACACCTCACATGGTGAATGTATTTAGGGGGTACCCACTTGTGCAGCCTAAATATGGTTATCTTGATGCAGTAGGGGGTCCTAAGGTTGTAGAAAAAACCAAATGCACCTAACCCAAGGACCTCTAACCCAACTGCTAGCCCTTCTTTGAATCCACTAGATGCTAGCAAACCAACCTCTACATCCTCTCAACAGGGTGTAGTTGTAAAGAAGAAAAAGGAGAAACCTGCAAGAAAAAGAGCATTAGAAACTGTAGTTGAAGATGCACATGAATTGGATGAGTCACATGTGGAACCTTTAACCAGGAGAAAGAAAAATAAAAAGGCCATAACAGACCATCTACATCTTCTCAACAGGATGTAGAGATTAACAAGGGATTAAACATGCTTCTAGGTGCACTTTTCATCTATTGAAATTGGGAACCAGCTCACTCCATCCTGTACAGAGTCTGCACCATTGCAAGAATTCACTCATGTCAATGAAGAAGTTTTAGTAGAAAAGGAGACACACTGTGCATAAGTAGGATCTTCTCTTGAAACTTCCCCATTTTATCTGGGAGAGTTGCCAATACTCAGTTCTACTCACACTTTCTCTCCAACCTCTCAAATTTCTTCTCAACCAAATGTGTCTAGCCAAACACATGAGGTTGTTGATCATCAGGACTCCTATTTCCCTGGTGAGCCTCATTCAAGTGACTTGGTGCATGACATTTTGTTCACCACTCAGAACATTCATCTAGATGGTGAGGGAATGCATGCTGAGGCATATCCCGATGATACTATCAAAACCAAAGAGGTTTCAGGAGTTTTTACTTCAGACTCTGTAGGGGCTCAGGCATATCAAAGCCAAGTGTCTTCATAGACATTGGGTAATCTAGGGGACCTCCACACCATGCAAATGGCATCCCCTGGACACTCCCCAGTCATTCAAAGACTGTATCCTCAGGAGAAATCACCTGTCCATCCAGTATCTAATGAATTATCTGAGAAATTGGATGAGGAAATAGATGCTGAGGGGACACTATAACAAGTGGCCCTAGCTCTCACTCTCTATCACAATGGCTGGAACCTGTGCAACATGTCAGGCAACCAGGACTATCATTTCTTGGTGGGTCACTATCAGATGAAAAATTGAAGGAGTTGTATGGAGATCAACTGGAGGGATTCTATCATATTGCACAGCTGCTACTGACTTCTCATTTTCCAAACAAGGACTATGCTGCAATAATGCTGGAGTATGCAAAAGATCAGGAGGAATTGAAAGAGAAGAATGCAAATGTGGCTGAAGATGAAGAGGGCAATGTGGATGCCTGGTTGGATGGTAGATCAGCAGTTAGTATGGAAGAGGTATTGGAATGGACTAGACAGAAGTATCTAACTTCTCTTAGATCTTGTGAGAAGATTTTTACTCCAAGTGTCATGTATGATGTAATTCATGAAGCTGCAAAGGTCCAACTACAGTCAAACCACTATCTTGCCAAAGGGGTGCAGTCTGAGATAAATGATCACAGGGCAAAGGTAAAGGGTACTTTGAAGGCAATTAAAGACAAGTTAAGACTTGGTGGTTTTTATGAAGGTGTTCCAAGAGGAGATTCTGGAAAGTCTTCAATTCTCAACTCCAAGATAGATACTATGGAGAAGGTGTTTAAGGAAATGGTTTAAAGTCACACAGCCATCCTGGATAATCAAAGGAGAATCAACAATATGGTTGAAGTCTTGTACAAAAACAGGCATGCAGATAGGCTGCCTGAGGATGTGCCTCTACATACCTTATCACCTCTCCAAGTGGATATTTACTATTAGTCAAAGGTTAAACATGAAGCTGCAAGGGCCTCCACCATTGATGAATTGAATGCCAAAGTTGACTCTCTTTCCACCACTGTTTCTGCAGTTGTGTCATATGTTTAAAGCCTAAAAAAGGAGTTTGTTAATTCTTCTACAACTCAAGGCACTACACTTACCAGCATATCTGATCAACTCACTTCTCTACAAAACCTTATATCTAACTTGGGCCAATCAAGTCAAGCTCCTCCAGAACCAGTTCCAACTTAAATCAAGCCAAGTCATTCTACCTTTCTCCCAAGACAAGATATCAAACCTAAGGGGGAGAAGGAAATGAGAGAAGAGATAGAGGCTGAAAGGCAAAAGGCAGTTATGAGAAAGCTCAGAAATGAAATTCTAAAGGCCAATGCTGACAAAAATTTCTTGGACCTTCTGCATCACATCAAAAAGCAAGTCAAGGGCAACCATTGGAGCTACAAGAAAATGCTTGACAATGCTATTGTTGCAGTAAGGGGAGTTAAATTTGAGCAGAATGGACAAATGTTTAAAGAGCCTTTAATATAGATGGAGTCTGGTTACTTCAAAGTTTCAGTTGCATTATTTCAAAGACTGTTTTACACTGAGTTGGAGTGTATGTACAAAGTAGTGGAGTTAGTGACTCGGGAGGATGAAGAATTGAAAAAGCAAATATTGGGTCCTCTCCTACCCAATGCACTTCCTGAAACTTACTGCAGCCCAGATGGAGTGATGTACATGGCTAGAGGAGAAAAGCTTGCACATTTCAAGATTCCTCAACATTTCAATTCAGGAAACAGAAGTTAAATCATATACCTGATTGAGTTGATTGAAAAGAAAAAGGTGAAACAAGTTGAAGACAATGTAATTGTGGAGAAGATGAAGAAGTTTATAAGTGAACAAGTATCTGGCTTTGCAAGTGAAGAGTTGAAGAAATAGAAGAAGGATGATCAGGACAAGGATCAGGACAAGAATGACAAAAAGCCTGAGTCCAGGAATGATAAGGGTGGAAAAAAGGAAGACAAGAAAAAGGAAAATGTGGATAAGAAGAAAAGAGAAGAGTCTGAAAAGTAGAAAAAGTATCAAAGAAGAAATCCTTCCAAGCAGCAAGCTGTTGGTGTTCACTCTATTACACCTACCAAATCTCAGGGTACTAGTGTGATCCCAACAGTTTCTGAAACTGCTATTACCCCTAAATCCAAATCTCCCAGAAGAATGTTTATGAAAGTGACTGAACATGGAGTGATAAGGAAGGAAATCGAAAAGAATCAAATAGAGAAATTGAAGCCAAGTCAACAGATTAAGATCAACACTGCTAAAATAACTAAGTTCAAGAAATCTACCAGCTCATTGCTAGTTAGATGCCCTAAGTGGAGAAAGCAATTCATTGTTCCTGATAAGTGTCTTCAAGTTAAGCCTATTCAAGAGGTTGCAGATATAAATAAAAGAATGATCAAACAGTGGAAGGCCAACAGAATTGTCAAAGTAGAAATCAGGGATAAGAGAATGTTTGTTACAACTGTTGAAGGAGAAGAAAGAGGTTTCCATCATGATAACTCAAATGCTACCACTCATGACATTAGAAGAGTGATTAGCTTATTTGACAAGAGAAGCATGATTGATAAATTGAAGATGATGGAAATAGCTGAGTAACTGGCAAAGAAATATCAAAAGAAGATTGACAAAGTCAAATATATGGAGGATATGGTTGACAAGAAGATGAAGGAAGATGAAAGAATAGAAAAGTTGTCTGAAGAATTGAGAAGGCAGGGAAAGTGCAGAGTGTTCAAGGATCCTGATAGAATTGAATTCAAACTGAGAAGTGGAGGAACTATCAAAATCAGACTCAATTTTATTCAAGACTATCCTATGCAAACCCTCAAAATTGCTGCTGACATGCTGAAGGATGCAATCAAAATAACTTATTTTGATTTCCAAATATTCTACAGAATATATATGGGTGAAATCAATACAGACAAAATAAGATTCATCTTCTACATTCAAGACAAACAGACGAGAAGCTCCATTAAAGACCTTCATTAGACATACCTATTTGTATTCTTGTTGTAATATTGATTGAACCCATAGAAGCTAATCTTTTGATTAGAAGTGTATCACCTCAGGGATTTAATAATATATCTTTATTTTCCCGAATCATTGTGTTTTATTTACTACCATTTTTATATCTCAAGAATACAAACACTAAATCCGCAATTAAACGAAAATCTACCAACTTCATATTCAACCCCTCCTTCTATGACAATTTAGGACCTAACAATTGGTATCAGAGCTTGTTGATTGAAATTACAAATCAAGATCCAAAAATAGTTTTATGAAAAAGTGTATTTTTAGATCTAGAAAAATTCATATTGAAATTTCCTTATTTTTAAAAAAAATTCAATTTCGAATTTTTAAAGATTTTAAATCCACTAATTTTTAAAAAGCTATCAATCGTCAAGAATTCGAATTAAAATTTTATTTCTCAAAATTTATTTTTTATTCAAATTGATTTTAATTTTTAAGAAATTAATTATTTCTTGAGATTTAAAATTATTCGTAACCATGAGTACCCAAAAACTTAGTAGCATCAAAATCCCAGCCTTTGATAAAAATGAATACATTTTATGGAAGAAGAAGATGTCCACTTTCATCAGATCAGCTAATTCTCAATACATGGGAATTCTGGAAAATGAACCATATGTTCCTCAGAAGCTTACACCAGAATCAGTATCAAATGACAGAGAACGGATTCCTCAAGGATTTATCCCAAAGGAGCCTTTAGAGTACACTGACACTGACAGAGAAAGAGTAGCATGGGATAATCATCTTCAATGTAACGTAATGGATTCAATGGACCTTACAATGCTGAATCAAGTGATAAATTGAACCAATGCCCAATAAATGTGGGATACGATTGATCTACTAATGGAAGGTACTTCAGAAGTGAAGGAGAACAGGCTGGATATTCTTACATCACAGTACAAAGCTTTCAAGTCACTACTAGGAGAAAGTATCACTCAAGTCTTTGAGAGATACAATAAATTGTTGAATGACTTGTCACTGCACAGGAAGACCTACTCATGTAGGGAGATCAATAGAAAATTTATGTTGACATTGTTAGCGCATCTCGAGCATAAAATCTCTACTATCAGAGAGAGAAGTGACACAAATGACATATCCATTGAAATTCTATATGGGAAGCTCAAGACTCATGAAATGGAGCAAGAGTAAAGAAAGATCATTTATGGTTAAGGAACAGTGGACAGTAAGAATACAACACTGTTGAAAACTACAGCACTGGTAGCTAAAGATTTTACTGGTACAGAAACCAACAAAGAAAAATCTGTAATTGAGAAAGAAGAGATTCTAGAAGCTGAATTAACAGAGAATGGTCAAGCAGATGATGAATATGACTTCTACTCAATGGAAGAACTTGAACAATTAGAAAATAAGACTATGGCATATATGGCAGGAAAGTTCAAGAACCTCAGGTTTAGAAGGAACCCTAAGTACAAATATAAGAGTAACACCAGTTACAGTGGTTCCAGCTTCAGAAACAACAACCGAGGTGGTTCGTCTTTAGGGTCTTACAACAAAGGAGGTTACAATACTGGAATGGTAAACTGCAGTAAGTTTAAGTGCTACAACTGCAAAGAACCCGTACATTTTACTATAGAATGTCGAAAGCCTAAGAAAGGAAAAGAAAGAAAGGAGTCGTATGATGAATTGAAAGAAAAGTATGATGCACTGGTAAAGAAGCATCAGGGCAGAGCTTACATAGCCAAGGGAAAGAGATGGGATGATTCAGACAACGATGAAGAAGAGACATATGGAAATGTTGCTCTAATGGCAGACTCTTCAGAGGCATCACCTCAGTCATCGAAGGTATCATTTCTTTCCACAGTTGACATGTCTAATTCTGATTATAAGAAAACTATAGAAGATCTTAGTGTAGAAATGTTTAATATACATACAAGCATGCTAGCATCAGAAGAAGAAAATGCTAAACTAGTTCTAAAGAATAAAATGCTAGAAGCTAGAAATGAAGAACTAGAAATTGCATGTGTTAACATAGAAGATCTTAAACAGAAGATAGAATATCTACAGAATAGAGACAAATGCAACCGAGAAATAGAAATTGCTCTTAGGAATAAAATTTCTGAGTTAGATTTAAAACTTTAAGCTTATAAGAAATATGCTAATCTTGTTAAGGAGGCAATAGATAAACAGATCATAGGTCAAAAAACTGGAATATGATTTGACTATGATAAGAAGGCAGGAAAGAGACATGAGGAATAAATTGCTGAAAAAAGTCCTGTGAAGCAAGACATTCCCCATGTGTTAAAAAATGTCACTAAGTCCCTATACAAGAAATTTGTCATACAACCCTTAGATGAAAAACATATATAAATAAAAGAAGAAATCATTACTGAGGATAAAAAGAAAGAGGAAGAAGATAAAGAGAAGTTGCCTAAAAAATTTGTAAAAATTGTAGAACCTAAGGAACAAATTAAAAGTGATTTAGGCAACAAGAATGAAAAATGAAAGCTAACATAAACGACAAGGTAGGTGTTAATAAGAAAAATGATTATGCCTATTCCCCCAAAGCTATTGGAAAAGTTTGTAACAATTGTAATTCTACTAGTCATCTTACGCATGCATGCAAAAAGATAAAAGTAATGAAAACAAAAACTTCTAATATGCCTACCATGTCTATCCTTCATCAACCATGTGGTAAAGTAGGATGCATGTCATGTGCTTTTAACATCATGTCTGTATATAGAAACTTGATGAATGCATCATCTAGTACTTGCATTAATACAGATGTGAACATGAATAGAAAGCATGTAAGGGTAAAGACTACTAGTCCTCCTAAGTCTAGGAAGGAAGCCCATGTCCCTAAGCCGAAAAACACACCTGTCAAGGCTAAACCAAAGGGCAAGGGCACAGTCAATGAGAAAGAAAAAGACAAGAAAACTTCTGCGGCTAAATTTGTTAACTTATCTAAGCCTCTTGGACCCAATCAAATTTGGGTGCCAAAGAAAAAGTAATCAATATGTGGTTGCAGGGCATATCAAAGAATAACTGTGTCATGTGGATTCTTGATAGTGGCTGTTCGAGACATATGAATGGTGATAAAGCCCTGTTATCAGATGTGATTGAGAAAGCTATCCCGATAGTGACCTTTGGAGATAACAAGAAGGGATTCACAACGGGATATGACAATTTAGAGATCGGAAATGTTATCATTGAAAATATCTCTCTTATAGACGGATTAAAGCACAACCTCCTAAGTATCAGTCAGTTCACTGACAAGGGCTACAAAGTTACGTTTGATTGGGAAAAGTGTGCAATCTAAAACAGGAAAGATGTGAAGCTTGCTCTTCAAGGAGTGAGAAAAGGGAATCTCTTTGTGGCTGACTTATTCTCTGCAAGCAAAGGGTAAGTTCAATGTTTTTATAGCAAAGCTTCAATAGAGGACAGTTGGTTATGGCACAAAAAACTTTCATTCCTGAACTTTAAGGCAATGAACTCTTTAGTTAAGAGGGAATTGGTTAGAGGCCTACCTGAGATTGAATTCTGTCAAAAAGGTTTGTGTGAAGCATGTGAAAAAGGGAAGTCAAAGAAAACATTTCAACGAAGCAAAGACTCATCAGACATTACTGAACCATTACAACTTTTGCATATGGATTTATTTGGTCTAGTAAACGTCATGTCAATGTCAAGGAAGAGATATGCACTAGTAATGTAGATGACTATTCTAAGTACACATGGGTGTTGTTTCTAGCCTCAAAAGATGAAGCCCCTCACACAATTATTGATCACATAAAGAAGATAGAGTTATAAGTTGATTTGCCCGTCATGAAAATAAGGTCTAACAATGGAACAAAATTCAGGAATGTAACCCTGAATGATTTCTATATTGAGAAAGTGATATCAAGACAATATTCAGCACCCAGAACTCCACAACAAAATGGGGTAGTAGAAAGGAAGAACAAAACTCTAATTGAAGCAGCAAGAATAATGTTGAATGAAGCTAAGTTACCTCTATAATTTTGGGCTGAAGCAGTCAACACAACTTGTTATACTCATAACTGTACCCTGGTTAATAAAGATCATGACAAGACTCCATACGAGTTGATGGAAAACAAGAAATCAACACTGAAATACTTTCATGTGTTTGGAGCAAAGTGATTTATACTGAAATATGATGAGCATCTAGGAAAGTTTGAATCCAAGGCTCATGAAGGCATATTTCTTGGCTACTCTCTAGAATCTAAAGCATACAGGGTTTATGTGATTGAATACAAAAAGGTCATTGAAAGCATGAATGTAACTTTTGATGATCTCAAGCTCCCAAGTCTGCAAAGAACAGATAACATTGAAACCCTGCAGTTTGAAAATATGAACTCAGATGAAGGTGAAGTAGAACCTAAAGCTCCAACGGAAAATCAGGCCCCAAATGAGAATAACAATAATGATGATTCTGACCCTAGTAGTGGAAAGAGTGTAAGATTCACAGAAACTACTAGTAGTGACAGAGAATCTCATTCTCAACTAAGCATCAGCTCAGGGGGAGCAACTGAAGGATCTACTAACAGGACTCAGCACATTAATGATAATCAAGCTGAATCATCTAGGGCAAATCTACCTAGGCATAAGGTGTTGAGTAGAGATCACCTTTTTGAGTTGATTCTAGGAGATCCAGATGCTGGAGTTCTTACAAGACGTGCTTCACAGAATGAATTTTTATTCTCTGGTTTTCTTTCTGAGATAGAGCCAAAGAAAGTAGAAGAAGCTCTAGAAGATCCATATTGGGTTATTGCTATACAAGAAGAACTCAATCAATTCGAAAGACAAAAAGTCTGGGAGATGGTACCCAGGCCAAAGAACAAGTCTATTATTGGCACAAAGTGGGTATTCAGAAATAAACTGGATGAAGATGGCATTGTTACGAGGAACAAAGCTAGACTAGTTGCTAAAGGTTATTCCCAAGAAGAAGGAATAGATTATGATGAAACATATGCACCAGTGGCAAGGCTTGAAGCTATTAGGATGTTTCTAGCATTCGCAACACACTCCAGCTTTAAATTATATCAAATGGATGTGAAGAGTGCATTCCTGAATGAAGAGCATGAAGAAGAACTGTATGTTGAACAACCTTCAGGGTTTGAAGATCCAGAATTTGCTGATTTTGTGTACTTTCTCTTCAAGGAACTCTATGGCCTAAAGCAAGCACCTCGGACATGGTATGACACTCTATCTGTATTCTTACTTGAAAATGGTTTCACTAGAGGTGTCATAGGTAAGACTCTATTTCATAAAATGCATAAAAATGACATGATATTAGTACAAGTATATGCGGATGACCTTATATTTGGTTCTATTAACGAACAGTTGTATAGTAGATTTGCTAAGTTAATGCAGAGTAGGTATGAAATGAGGATGATGGGAGAGATGAATTATTTTCTTGGACTCCAAGTAAGCCAAAGGAAAGATGGAATCTTCATTTGCCAGACCAAGTACATCAGAGATCTTTTGAAGAAGTATGGTCTTGAAGATGCATCTCCAGCCAAAACCCCAATGCCAACTACCATTAAGCTTGATAAAGATGAACCTGGTAAGAGGGTAGACATCACAAGCCCCAGAGGTATGATCAGCTCATTACTTTACTTAACTGTAAGTAGACTAGATATTATGTTTGCTACATGCTTGTGTGCTAGGTTTCAGTTTGACCCTAAAGAATCACATCTTATAGCTGTTAAACAGATTTTTAGTTATCTTAAGGGAAGTCTGAATCTTGGAAGTTGGTACCCTAAAGATACAGGTTTTGACCTTGTTGGCTATATAGATTATGATTATGCAGGATGTAGGATGTAGGATTGATCGAAAGAGTATATTAGGGAGTTGTCAATTCCTTGGTGGAAGATTGGTGTCCTGGTATAGCAAGAAGAAGCACTCAGTTGAAATGTTAACAGTTGAAGCTGAATATGTCGCTGCTGGAAGCTGCTGTGCACAAATATTATGGATAAGGAACCAACTTCAAGACTATGGATTGTTGCTGAGTAAAATTCCAATATTCTGTGACAACACAAGTGCCATAGCAATCACCAACAATCTTGTTCAACACTCAAGGACCAATATCATTTCATAAAAGAGCATGTCATGAGTGGTACTGTAGAGTTACATTTTGTACCTACAGAGTAGGAAATTGCAGATATCTTCACTAAACCACTGGATGAAATCACTTTCACTAGACTGGTTTGTGAACTTGGGATGTTAAATTCAACTAACTAATAAGTTAGTAATTAAAAGCTACAATTTGAAATTGATAAATTCACTAGTTGATTAATTTCAATATTTCTAGGACTTGTGAATTTATCTACCAAAATATTTTCCAGTTCTTAAGATTATATATTAAATAAATATCTTATGCATGTCTGCTAATTTTGCTAATCTGGTATTTATTTGATTTTGATCTTAAAAAATATTTAAGTGCTTAGTATTTAAATAATAAATTCTTAGCACTTATATATTTAAATATTATTTTAAATTATTTTTAATAGAAATGATGAATATTTATATTTGTTCTCATATTTAAAATAAAATTAAAATAATAGAGAAGCATAATTTATTTATTTTGATAATTTTAGCAATTATTATTATTATTATTATTATTAAATATTTTATGATTTTTAATAATTATGGACCTTATTATTGTTAATATTTTAAAGGCCATAATTGTTAATATTAAAATGTAGCATAAATTATAAATATTTATAAATATAACAATTTATTGTTATTAATATAAATTATTAATAATTTGTGATATATTTGTATTAGTGGATAATCATTTTATTGCTAATTAGTTTCGAATCATTCACATATATACAAATATTTTTTTGTAACAAAATTTTGTGGAACAACAAAATTCACCAAGTGATTTTGTTGCGCCAAATTTTTTGTTGTTGCGCCCATACAGCGGTTACACTGTACAGGCGCAAAAATACCTAATGCAAGTATTTTTGTTGTGCTAAAGCCATTTAGTGGCGCCATCATAGTGTACACACTGTGTAGGCGCAACAAAATGACTTAATATCTTTGTTGTTGCACTACGTCATTTTGTGGCGCCATCACAGTATACACACTGTGTAGGCACAACAAAATGACTTAAATCCTTTTGTTGCGCTAATGAAGTTTGCGGCGCCTTCACAGTGTATACACTGTGTAGGCGCAATAAAAGTCCTTATAATTTTTTTTCTTGTGGCACCTATAAATAACTGTGTATTATTTTTAATTTATTTGTTTTTGTTGCGATTCAAATATACATACATAGTACATACACCTTAAGAGGTGCAACAAGATCCAATTTGTTTAATTGCTCATATCTTAACAAATCCCTGTCAAAATTAAAATCCAAGACCAGTTCTGTAATATCCATAAGATTGTCTATCATTTGTAAGTTACTTTAACTAATTTGGTAAAGTAATTAGAAAACTCTTATTATCCATTATTCGAATTAATAAGCTAGGGTTGTTAAGGTTTTAGGTAATTAAAAATTAAAATAAAATCAGTTGTGTGCTTAAAATTACTATGAGTTCATCATATTTCAATTTCAAGTCAATCCAATTAATTTTAAAATTAGGGTTTAGTTCGTATTTTACTAAATTAATTTGACTTTATTTAGTAATTTTAATTCATAAAAATTACCTTTCACTTTAATAAAATGGAAGGTCATTTGGTAATTAAAAAGTCTAATTATTTATCTATTTTAGTAGATGACTGGACTGAAGCAGGTGAGTTGGGTAAATGGGCCCGATTTTTAAATGAAAGTTCCATGGTCCGTTATGCACTAACTAATAATGTGTCTTTAAATCGTAATCTTCTTAGACAGGTGTACAAGTCTTCTAAAGACACATCTGTAGATGGGATATCAGTTTTCACTTGCAAAATTCAGTGACAAAAAGTGTGAATAATAGAAAATGACGTCAATCAAGCACTTCATTTGCCAACTGAAAAATTTGAAGATGAACCATCTCAAACAGAGTTAAAAACCTTCTTCATATTTCTGCACTGCACAAGGGAAAATAACAATCTCCCTAAAAAGATCTACAAGCATCATCTACCCAAAGAGTGGAATCTGTTTTTTAATATCTTATCTCATGGTTTTGTGCCAAAGATAGGTGGCTTCCATGGGATAATTTAGTTCAACAAGGTGATCACTTATGCAGTGGCTTCGGATGTCAGACTCAACTTGGGAAGATTGATCATGGCTGAAATTTTGAAGCACCAAGCAAAAATGGAGAATTTCTGTCTATATCCAAGATTTTTGCAAATGGTGCTGAACAATAAACTAAACGCTGATCAACTTTAATTGTTTCAGAATAGTCCTTTGGAAAAATCACCCTCACTGCAGTTTAAAACAATCTTGTTGCTATAACATGGGGATGATTACCCAAACAGGTTTATTCCTGCTTCAATGACTAATTCTATTAGAGATTACTTTGCTCTTCTTAGACATGCTGAAGAAGAAGATTAAGTATCTCAAACTGATGAGTCAGCAAACAAAAATTCAGAAGAAGCAGCCTCTCAAAAGGAGAATGAAGCTGAAACATCAGATGAAGCTGGAAGCAAAGAAGCATCACAAGAAGAAGATATAGAAACTGAAAAAGAGGATGAAAGCATGGATGAAGTATCCCCTTGTCTGAGCAAAAGTCATTCAGAATTTCATTCTTGAATTCTGTTCCATTGTCTGACCTTATTGCCCGGACTACTAGTTTTGAATCTAACTCAATTAACTTGACGTGATCAATCACCAATTGTGGAGTTTCATCCTTAGAGTGCAAGAATAAAACCCACGTATATTTGGTGTAGTCATCCACAATCACTAATGCATATCTCTGTTAGGAATTATGTGATTTGATGATAACAAATTGCTTAGAATTACAATAGAGATTTAATTTTCATTGTAACTGGTCAATGGATATATGACTTATAAAATCCATTGACTAGGAAACCAATTATCAGTTGAAACTTATTACTCAACTGATAAATTGGATTGTAACATTTGATTCATGTTTCATTATCAATTGATTGTAATATGTCGATGGATGCTATGAAGTAGTCGAATGATGTTTATTAACTTCAATTTATAGCTCCTCAACGGATATGAAGAATGGATGATCAATTATAAATATTCTAAGTCAGAATTCTCATAAATGAAGTGATCAACAGATATTGAAGTCGATGGATAAAGACACTATTCGATGGATAAAGGTCAATAAAGGTCAAATCAATGGATCTTTGTCAACGGATGAAAGAATCAAGGCAATTAACGGATAAAGGACCATCAACGAATAAGGAGTCAATGGATAACCTAATTATCCATCGATACATCAATTGATCAATGGATAACCTATACATCGATGGTTAAGCAAAGGAGGATCAACTCATAAGCTTAATAGCAATTATCAGTTGATCAAGGTTTCCTAAATTAGTTAAAGACAAAAGTGATGGGATCTTTACAGAAACTGAATTAATGGAAGACAGTCATGTCAGGATTGTGAAAACTTTCAAGGCAACACAGTCTTCAAGGAAAATATCAAGACAAAGATTTTTCCAGAACAAGACAAATGCAAAGGAGACTGTAAAAAATAGCACAATCTATTTTAGTGAATACATTGTAAAATTTAATTTGTAATTCACATTTTATCCATCGATAGATAGAAAAATAGATGTAGAATATGAACTGCTATATATAGTCTTAGCAGTTCATTGTAATAAGATATAGAAGTGTGAGATAGAACAAAAACAAGAAAAGCATAGAAAAGCTAGAATTCATTGTATTGCTTTTCTCTTGTTCAATTTCATAGCTTGTAAGCAGCTTGGTAATTTTATCAAAGGTTAATTGAAAGCAAATATACACTAGTGAAAAAACCAATCCACTAGTAATTTTTAATTTGCTTTGTTTTATTTTCAAAATATTAGTCTTTAATCCATAGTTTAAATAGTTCTCTTCACTATATATTTCCAAACATTAAATCTATCAAAGTACAAACTTGAATTCACAAGAATTCCTTAAAATTCTTAAGTTTGTATTCAACCTCCCTCCTTTACCAACTTCTTATACTCAAGGGAAGATAACAATCTCTTCCTTGACATAGACATAATATTAACTGGACCAAATAAATCTAAGTGTAATAGTTGAAGTGGTTCAGTAATGTTTGTAGTGTCTGTGCCTTTGTGAGTCGCTCTCTTTGACTTTCCTTTCTGACATACCTCACACAACCCTTCTTGTGTAAATTCCATCAGAGGTAGTCCTCTCACCAAATCCCTCTTGACTAGAGAGTTCATTGTTTTAAAATTTAAATGTGAGAGTTTTTTATGCCATAGCCAGCTTTCTTCTGATGAAGCCTTTGAGTAGAAACAATTTGCTTCATCTTCAGTTCCTGAGTTGAGATCGGCTACGTACAAGTTTCATTTCCTTACTCCACGTAAGGCTAGCTTGTCATCTTTAGAATGATCTATTAAACACTTTTCCTAGATAAAGTTTACTTTGTATCCTTTATCACATAATTTAATGACGCTGAGTAGATTGTGCTTAAGTCATTCCACTAAAAAAACATTCTCAATGATAACATTCCTAGCATTTAACTTGCCATATCCCGTAGTCATTCCTTTGTTGTTATCTCCAAAGGTGACGATTGGGCCAACTTTTTCAACCACATCTGATAGCAGAGCTCTATCTTCGGTCATATGCCTTGAAGATCCGTTGTCCAGGATCCATACAACCCGATTTACCTGTGTAATACCCTGCAATTATCAAACAAATTAAATCTTCTTCGGAACCCAAAATTGATTGGGCCCGGTATACTTAAAGTATTGACCTTTGACAACTTTGACAACAGATCCCTTTCGAACAACAACATCATCTACCTTGACTGTACTTACATTCCTATAAACAGTCTTAACGACTTTCTGTTTAGACTTCGGAACATATGTTTCCTTCTTGACAGGTGAAGGAATCGCAGTCTTGGATTTCACCAACTTATTATTGACATGTTGTCTAGGTGTCATGTTAACATGATTAGCATGCATACTTTTAAAATATGCAGACATAACATTAAAAGCACATAACATATAGTTTATAACACCACATGGTTTACAACATACAACAATAATAAGCATGTTATTCAAAACAGTAGGTGTCTTAACAGTTTCTACTTCAACTTTATCAATAGTTTTAAAGTTCTCAGTAGAATGATATATGTTGTTACTATTCCTACTATTAAAAAACTTATTAGGTCTGTTCATATTCTTCTTTAAGTCTTTAACATCTATACCAAGATTGGGCGAATCGGAAGTTCTCTTATCTTTCACGGGTGTCTTAGGTGCCCACTTTTCTTTTTCGACATTAACTCCTTGTATGTCCCTAACTTGCTCCTCTCTTTTCTTTTCTTCCTCAAGGTTCTCTAAATTTAATTCGTAAGCAATTAATATAGAGCTCTCAAGGATTGGTTCTGCAACATGAGTTATAAAAAGAGGTTTAAGTGTGTCCATAACAACATGTGGAATACCCCTTTCTTCAGCACTTTTCCTGAATGGGGTGATGTTGCTTGCCTTTCCTATAGATTGATTGTACTCAAAGTCTATCCCAACTTTTACTTTTTATTTTTTGTTGTTCAATTAGGACTTTTATAATGTAAGATGAATTTTTATAGGCTAGACACTTCTTCTGTTCTTCCACTATCTGATTTCTAAGATAAGCTTCAACCTTAATATAATAACAAACTCTATTTACCTGAAAAGCTAAGTCCTTAGTCAATTTGTTATTTCTGGTTTTTAATAGTTTTAAAACATCATTCTCATCAATTAAAGCTTTGTTTTTTAGAATTAGTTTCTTAATTCTATCTCTTGTATCATCTAGTTCTTTACCTAGCAGTTTAAACATTTTAGGGATTTATATCTATTCCTCCTTGTCGAGTTAGATATAATAAATCTTCAGATGAAGCCATAAGAGCAAGATTTCCCATCTCTTCCTCATCATCATTGTCTAAGTCATCCCAGCTTTTGCCCTCTGCTAGATAAGACTTTCCTTGATGTTTTTTCACAAGTGCATCATACTTTTCTTTAAGATCTTCATAAGAGTCTCTCTTCTTCCTTTGCTTCATATTCTTGCATTTCATTGCAAAGTGACCTAGCTCATTACAGTTGAAGCAACGAAACTTGCTTCCATCAACTAAGTCAGTCTTGTAGCCGCTTCTTGATACAGCTGTAGAAGAACCTCCTTTCTGGAACCTTCCAAAATTAAGTTTAACTTTGTAGGAGGAGTTCTTTCAGAATCTCATGTTGCCAAACCTCTTGGCAACCATAACTAGAGATTCATCTTCCAGCTGATCCAGTTCTTCTAATGAGTAGAACTCACCATCTTCTTGGTTATTTAAAGTATGTCTAAATTCTGGAACCACATACTCCATTGAACTGTTTGAAGGTACAATAGTCTTCATTTCCTTCTTCTCTAGTGCTTTCACTATCAGTGCTTTAGAAGAACTAAGAACCTTACCTCTTCCATACATTTTTCTGGTCTGGATCTGTTCCAATTCATAGATCTTCAATACTCCGTAGAGTCTTTCTAGGGTTACCTCTTTCATGTCCCTAGACTCTCGGATAGTTGCGATCTTATATTCTAGATGCTCGGTTAAAGTTAGCAAAAATATCATGTTGACCTTCTGGTTCTTGTAATATTTCTCATTGAGGTTGAGCTCATTTATCAGATTATTTAATCTCTGAAACACGTCAGAGATACCATCACCAGGGTTGGATCTAAACTGCTCATAGTGGGAGGTCAGAATCTCAAATCTATTCTCCCTGACTTCTTCAATCCCCTCATTTATAATTTCTATTGTATCCCAGATTTGTTTGACATTTTTACAATTGACAACGTGATTGTACATAACGTAATCTAGGGATTCTACCAATATGAGTTTGACACTGTTATCAAGGGCCATATTTTCCTTTTCGTCCTCCGTATAATCAGACGGATCTTTAGGGAACTGTCTATGAGTAATTACAACCCCATTTACCTCATGCTCGAGAATAACTGTAATCGGGGGCTCAATACCGTTGGTCAAAATTCTTGCATATTTGGTATTGGCATTCCCAAGAAATAATAGCATCTTATGCTTCCACAAGTTATAGTGATCTTTATCAAATGATGGAATTTTAATGCTCATCACTTTTTGTGTACTCATCTTTAATAAGATTAAAAATTAAGTGTTTCGAAAAAAACTTTTGACTTAAAATAATTTCTGATCAAAAATAATTTTTGGGTAAAAATTATTTTGAATAAACATTATTTCAAAATAAAAATGATTTTTGAATTCTGTATGAGTTACATAATATTTGGTTCATATCTGATACTACAAATATCAATCAGCTTCGATGTCAGTTGTTGGTCCCTGATATTGTAGAAGGGGGTTCAATACAATATCAATATTTAATCACGGAATTTCAAATTTATCAATACAATATCAATATTTAATTACGAAATTTCAGATTTAAAATATTATTTTAAATTATCTAGAAATATTAATTTTAATGAAATATTGTTCAAGTAGAAGATATGATTTTTAACTTGAAAAGTATTGCAAAATTATATGATGAAAATGTAAATAATTCTTTAAGATTCTAGAACGATTTTGACATGAATTATTCTAAATTAACAATTATAATTCAAACTAGCACAGAAAATGTGTGAATATTATAATCAAATAAATTACTGAATTTGAATGTTTTCAACAACAACAAAATATGAAACACTAGCCTTATATATATAGAGGAATTCTAAAGCTTGTATGACTTTCTAGATCAGAACATTTTTCAGACTCTTTTTAAGCCATGTATGACATTTTTGTTCTTGTATGACTTTTCAAATAAGACTTGTATGGCTTTTTAAATCAGCTTGGTATGACATTTTGAAAGTCGGTATAACTTTTCAATTTGTCTCGGTATGACTTTTGACTACAAGAACTCGGTATGACCTTCTGGAATAATTCGGTATGACATTTACAATAGCTTGTATGACATTTACAATAGCTTGTATGACTTTTCCATATAGCATTAAGTATGACTTTTTTCTTCAAAATCGGTACAACTTTTTAATAAAGTCTAAAAGACTTATTAAAAGTCATACCAAGTCATATCTTATATAATAAATTAATTCTACTTAATTTAATTAAATAATTTATAAATTAAATTCAACTTGAATTAATTTAATTAAATAAATTAGTTTACTTTTGATAGTAGAATTAAAATATTATCTTGAATTGTATAACCTTTTTGTTAGCACTGAAATTTTTCCGTCTTTGCTCTGTCTTCTGCATAAAACCACTTAAGCTAGATGACGAATATTTAATAAATTAGTTGACACACAAATATACTATCTGGTTTATTTGTGTCATACTAAAATAAATATTCGTCATCTTTTAACTTTAAAAACTGTGGTCTTCTGTCCTTTTTCTGTTTTACTGTCTTTCCTCTTTTATTTTCTTCTTCTGGAATCTTCATGTAGTAGCCACTTAAAATCTTATGTATCTTATGAACTCTTCTGAAATAATACTTCTTTATTTTTCACTGATACTGGATCATATTAATGAACTTCTTCCAGTGTTGAGTAACAATCTTATCAAAATACTTCTGATACTAGGATTCTTCCTGTCTAGTTGATTTTCTTCATTTTGATTCCTATTATTATATTTATTATTTATTTCTCTTTCTAATCTGAGATGAATTATCATCTAATTATTACAAATAGGTCTAATCATATGCCTTTCACAAATGACCTATGATATATAACCAACCTGGTCCGAAACTGTACTCCATTAATTGCTAGATACCTAGCAAGCCTGTTCGGTGACTCCGTGATACCATTGACTTCCAAATTCAAGTTTGGATCTTTCATCTGTTGCTGTAACTGCTGGATTACACTTGCATGGTTAGGATCAATCCACCATCTCCAATCCTTCCACTCGCTCAGACATTCAACATTATCAGACTTAAGCAGAACTTTATTCTATTTCTCATAGTATGTCAGCCTTAAAGCAGCAAGCAAACCCCAAAGTTCGTTAGCTCTTGGAGTGATGACTCTAATCGTACCTGAAACGATGACTACTATAACACCGTGATCATCTTGTATGACAATTCCAATCCCAGAATCATTTCTATTTGAAAGTGGAACTTCATAATGGACCGCATGGATATTAATCTTGCAGAACCCATTTTTAGGATAGTCCCAAGTTCTCTCCATTTAATATTTTATTCTAATTCTTTAAGAGATATATGTACATCTATGCATGCAAGGTACTAATGAATATGGTGTATTTATAAACAAGTAGAAGTCATCAGTAATATTTAATTTATTACAAAACGTTTAAGTGCCCAATGCATCGAGTAAACAATTGTGTTCATTCAATATGCCTCCATTCAATATGACGTTAACATTAGACATTAAGCAAATTTATAATTATTTCTTGAAATATAAATATTTAATTAAACGTTAATAAAGTGATATTATTAATGCATATATTTAATTTAAATCATGGAGAAAAATAATATTTTGAAAGAAAAATAGAAAAACAAAATAAATAAGTAATAAATTTATAAATTAATACATTCTTAGTTATAATTTGTTATCAATTTTAAAATTGTTAATTAAACGTATTAAATAAATAAATTACGTACTTACATAATGATTAACAAATAGAAATGCAATGAATATATTCAGCTGGCAAAGTTCATGTATTCCAAAAGTTATGTTTCACACTTTATTACATAATTTACAAGTACATCACTTGGACAAACAAAGATGGTTTAATAGACTTCTCAAAATTGAATCGATTGGGCTAAATTCCAAAAATCAAAAGTTTGATGTAAACATAATAACAATCAAATAAATATATATTTCACATTAATTTGTTTACTAAAATTTATTACATATCATATTTGGGTAAAATCTCGACCGAATAATTACTTAAATATATTAAATTCTGCTAATGGAAAAAAATATAATAATACATTAACTTAATAAACAAAATTTGAAAACTATATTATATATATATATATATATAT
>QRFB01007125.1:0-18040 GCA_008931105.1 Oenanthe javanica | reverse complement strand
GAGGCAGGGAAGACGGATGAGTTATGGAGGCAGGGAAGAGTGTGTTAGGGATCAAGGGTTTGTATATTTCGGCTGGAACAGGATGAGATAGGATAAGGAGGGAAGTGAAATTTTGTTTAAGGGGGAACTGAAATTTAGATGAAGGGAGAATGAAATTTAGGTAAAAGGTGAAAGGGGGAACATATTCTTTTTATTTATGTGAATAACATATTATTTTTCATTTTATTATAAATTAATGTAATAAAATTAATATAAATTTTTAAATTTTTAGTAAATTACTAAAATCAATAGATCTTGGCTTTTAAATTTTTTTTGAAAATAATTAATTATTTTTATTTGTTAATGGGGAACAAGTCTTGTTTTAGGGATTAATAGTTTACTAGATTTGTTAAGGGGAAAAATATATTTGCTCATTTTTCATTTGAGGGGGAAAAAATACTGTCATACATATTCATCTAGAATAAAGTGAAGGTGATTTTTTTTAATATTTATTATATTTAAACCAAAAAAATACAACATCATTTCAATATAATATTATACAAAAAATCTCAAGTCTAAGGGATGAATTAATACAATATTATATATAAATAAATATTTTTTATTTATATATTAAATTTATTACAATATAATTAATACAATATTATATATTTATATAGAATATATATGTAATATATTTATATAGAATATATGTAATATATTTTAAAATTTAAAATATGAAATAAAACTAGTTTATATTATATAATATTTAAAATATGAATATAGAATACATAATGTATTTTTCTTAAATATTTTTTTGACGATCCAACAATACGGATGTTAAGATCTATTGATTTGAGTGATGTGCACAAAAAATCAGAAAATTCTAAATTAATCTTGTATTCTTTTATAATATAAATCTCTCAAAATTACTAATTTTAACACGACTCATCCCGATTGCACATAATGTATTTTTTAAAATATATTTTTCGATGATCANGATCCAACCGTACGGATGTTAAGATTTTTTGGTTTTAGTTATGTATAAAAAAAACTAAAATTTTTAAAATTTATTTTATGTGTTTTTTTAACTAAACTAATAAAATGTGTTTAAATAAATTTTCGTCTTATTATGAAAAGGTAATTTTTGTCATCTTCTGTGAAACAGACAACGGTTCTCTTAGAAATTGTGTTGTGTGAGTTCAACGAAGACAACGGCTAATATATATACAAACCGTTGTGTAAATATATATATATTTTCTTAATCTAACGGCTAATATCTAATCTTATTTCAATCGAGGGCTCTAATTTTGCCACCTCAGTAATCCACGTGAAAGTTTTTCCACCAATCACGTGCGGTCACAGAAGACAATATTTTATTTGTAAAACACTTATCTGGTCTGATCAAAGATACACCACCGAGACAACAGTTTACAATAAGTTCAATAATAGTTATCGTAGTCATAGTCACACAACAGTTTTTCAAAAAAATAACAACGAATTATAACCCTTGTATGAAAGATACGAGACAACGATCAAATTAATAACACTTGTCTGGTATGATCAAAGGTACACCACAGAGACAACGGTTTACAATAAGTTCAATAACAGTTATCGTAGTCATAGTCAGACAACAGTTTTTCAAAAAACAAACATACACCGTTGTTTAATTTTTTGGGACAACGGTTATTTTTTTAACAGTTGTGTAATAAGTGTTGTATGATCGTGTTTTTCTTGTAGTGAACAGAGAGGCTAGTGATAGTTCGGACTTCGGATTCATACACATAAATCTCACAACTTTAGTGCCGGTCAGAGAATTACTTGTTTCTCACAAGGGCTCGTTTTGATCGTTACCTAATAGTTAATATTCGTTGCAGTACAATATTTTGTTTGCCATCTCCAAGTGTTGTCTTTGATGTACTGATATAGAGCACTGCATTAGGACTTGGGAGTACCTTCGGTTTTTTCCATCTCATATTACTTAATAATAGTTATAAAAAAATATTAGGTTTTCATGAATTGTTTTACCATCGTTTCCTCAAATGAATGCATCGCCATATTTATTTTTAAGTTGACCATTGACGTATTCTTCTGTTTGTTCCATAGATATATTCATATAGACATGCTAGAATACCTGCAAAAGTAGAAAGATCATCAGCCACCATCTCCCATGTATTTCATACTAGTTACCCTATGCAATTCAGACCATATCAATGAAGGACATATCACATACCAGTACTGATTAGAAAAGAACTACCAATTATAGAGTGTAAAACCTTTGAAAAGAACTCAACTACATCCGGACAAGAAACAGGTGATACACAGCTCAATGGCTCATGTCTACTGGCAATAACATCAATTGCTTTATGCTGGAGTCATTAAATCATGTAGCACCTTCCCTGCTTTATTATTATCAGGGATCACAGCAGTCAAGGCATCAAAGTACCTTGCCCATGTTATGAAGTGAGAACGAATAATGTCAGGAACTATGATCCGAGGTTGTAGAAATGTAACTGTTTTTCATGTTTTCAGTGTATAAGTGCAGTAAACAACAGGAATTGCAGAGAATTAACAGAGATAAACAGAGAATTAGATATAGAATAAAATAGAAGAAGAGCTTGGAGAGATAGCTTGTAGAAGAAGTCAGTTTAGTGAGAGAGTTTGGTGGAAAAGATATTACATTTTCTTAATATTCAAAATAACAAGAGATTACATCCATAGCTGCTATTTATAGTACTTCTGAACTAACTATTCCAGTTGAAATGAGTATATTACCCTCATGATATCACTTAGTGCATTACTATTGATACTAGTATTACTACTATATCAATTACTACTTCTATCATAGTCCACTACTAGGGCCGATTACTAATAAATAACCATAAATTTTGATACGCAAGTTAGGTAGTTAGAAGCTGCATTTATCAATCATTGATTCGCGCTCTAACTATTACCTTTTATTAAAATACAAAGGTTAATTGGTACTAAGTGTCTTCCAGTTATCTAAGTTATTCGAACACTAACTATAACCTTCTTATAGAGTAGAGTATATGACCTTCGATTAACAAGAAGAAGTGTGTATTATCAAGTCTTTAAAGACCAGAAAACAAGGCAAGTACACACATCATGTAGGAACATGGATCCTAAACATGGCCATTTGCTTTTAAAACACCATCTATGAATATCCGAAGTCAAACAATATTGGTAAATAAGAGATGAGAATGCTTAGAATTAGAGCTGTCTCACATGAAATCGGCATTCTATATTGAGATGATGAATTAATCTCAGCAAGAAATCCTTAGATATGTGGCTAGGCCCTGTGAAACCTAAATAGGATTATATCATCTAAAGCAAAGATGTGGTTGGCAAATGTGGATATCTTTATATGGTTTTTGTCCTGGATGCAGATGATGGGGAAGTAGTGGATATTTCATCTTGCATTAGATTAAGCTCTCTTGTGCAGGTTGCTTAATATACTATATTTAGTGTACTGTCATAGCCAAGATAGCCATCATAACACACATGGGAGAGAGAAACGTATAGTAATTACAGTAACCAGAGAATGACTTACATTGGTTTAGGCTAATTGTAATGGATGAATTTCTATTCTATTAAATAAAAGAAGTGAGCAAAATCTATTATTCTACTTCTACTGTACATCAACGTTCATAAGCGGCTAGCTCAAAACGAAGTGTGTGCTTCATCGAAGAGAAGCATACTAGATGGATATAAATCAATATCTATACTATTATATCCCATATATGATAAAAATGAGAGGAATCTTAATAACTACATAATATTATACACTAATTATTATTAAGAATCCTAACAACTATAATTTTTCTTAGCTCACTTCATATTATAACTCAAACTCTATTAAATATCTTTGTAATATATAAATTTGAACTTAAAGAACTATTTTTGAGTTAAATTAAAAAAAATGTAATTATTGTGATATTTACATTTGTTTGGGCCATATTTTGAGTTTTAGAAATCAGAATTGGACGATTTTACGGTACACGCGAAACTTACAAAGTTACCTTTAATTTCTGAGGTAATCCAACATCCAAATTTAATTGGACCAACCTGTAACCTAGACAGAAAAGACAGTTACAAATTTTTATCGGAAAATTCTATTCCGTTTAGGAAACCTTTTTATAATTGGTTTAAAACAATAAAATATTTTTCATATTAGATGTATATAGACACATATCATATACCAGACATTATTATGTATTATGTATTATTATTATTATTAAATTAGATTAGAGATAATATTAAGATTTTAGATACAGAGAGATGAAAGGAAACCGTGAATTTTTCTTGTGGGAAAGAGGATTAAAGTTTTTTATTATCCAAATATTTTTTATAAAAATATTTAATATATTATTTAAGATATTTTTAACTAGGTAATTACCCCACATTTTATGAGATTACAAACCGTATGACTTTAGGCTTACCCCTACTCCCAAAATCACTTAAATCATAGCATATCTTATTTAAGAAGATATTAATTTAACTTTATATGGAGAACAAGTTATACTTACATGAGTTGTTATATTGAGAACTTAGAAACCTTATTAATTTATTGGTTTGGATCGACTTGGAGAAATTAGGTTAAAAAAAAAAATTATTTGAGTTCCCCACCTAAGAGTTTAACATTGACATAACATATTAAATGCACATTCTATTTTGTTATTATATTATATATATAATACTATATCAAAAATATGTTATCATATACTTTGAATCACACTATTTGATAAATAAAAAAATCAAATTAAAATTAAAATAATATAAATTACTAAATATTAATACATTTTTTAAATTTAATCAATTTATATATTAAAAATTTATATTGAATTAATTTTCTATAACTAAGAACTACTATTAATTATTTTTATAATTAAAAGTCATTTATATTCTTAAAAAAATGTTATTATAAATGTTGAATTTCCATAACATATATTAAATATTAACATGGAGTAATATATTTGATTCAATAAGGAACCTGCCATATATGAGTATGAAAAAGTGAGATGTAAAAATTATTATGATGATAATTTTTATGTATTGTTTTATTTTGTAATATTAACTTAATGTTTAAATCTAATTAACAATATAATAACATTTACGGTTTAAATTATATACAATATATAATTATTTATAAATTGTAATTAATACAATACTAATGAAAATCAATAACATAAAAAACATATTCAAAAGAATAATTATATTATCATATTATTAATAGATACATATATTATATCTCATATATCATAATAACTATTAAATTTTATATAAAATAAATATAATTTACATCTTATCAAAAATATATTTAAATCTAATATGTATAATCTTAAATATATTAAAAATATGTTTGATATAATAAAATGGAGTTGTAAAAGGTTACATATTTATATATTATTAATATAAATTTATATTATGTACGATGTACATATTTATTTTTAATATTTTATAATTTTATAATTTATATTTAATTCTTTTAATGTAAATATATAATTTACAGAAGTTAAAAAACTAATATATTTATAATGTATAAAGACTTTTTAAAATTATAAAAATATTAATATTTATAAAATAAATAATTTAAATAATAAAATAAAATATTCGTGCATCGCACAGGTTAAAATCTAGTATTATTATAAGTGAACATGAGTTTAGTTTGGTTGGTTCAACGCCTTCAAAAAAAAACTAAACACCTTCCAAAAATAATTAAATGCATATAATTTAGTATGGGTATTATATATCTAACACAATTATATCAGTTTTATTACCACTCCATGGAGTGGTAATAAAACTGATTAATACCACTCCATGGAGTGGTATTATATTATTAACACAATTATATCAAAAATAATTAAATGCATATAATTCTGAAAAAGGCTGAATACCCTACATGGAGGGTAAATATGTTGATGTTCTTGGAAGCTACAGATCCTGACTATCTAGACAGGATCAATGAAGGTCAGTATCTACCAACAAAGCTAGTTCCACCAACTGTAGTGGAAGGAAGACAAATTCCTGAGCACTATACTCTGAAGGAAAAGAAAGAGTGGACAAATGAAGAGAAATTGGAATTTCTCAAAGATGCAAATGTAAGAAATATCCTGAATAACAGTCTTGACTCGGTGATATCAAACAGAGTTATTGCCTGTAAGACTGTTAAGGGAATATGGGATGCACTAGAGGTTCAATGTCAAGGAACCAAGAAAATTAAAAAGAATAGGAGATCTGTTCTTATTCAAGAATATGAATACTTTGAGGCTAAGCATAATGAGTCTCTTACTGACACCTATGACATGTTTCTAACCCTATTGAATGACTTGGCTCTGGTTGGCAAGGAATATGATAATGAAGACTCTAACACAAAATTTCTGAGAGCTCTTCCTGAAGAATGGAATTTACAGACATCATTGATAAGAGACGAAGCAGGCCTAGAAGATATGTCCCTAGATGAAGTCTATGGAAAGTTGAAAACTTATGACTTAGAGTTACAACAAAGGAAAAATAGGAAGATCAACAAATCAAAGTCGATTGCATTGAATGTAGAGACAAAGGCTGTTAAAGTAAAGGAATAATCTGTTAATATGTCCAAAGGAAAGGGAAAAGTTGTGTTGGTGAAAGAAAGCAGTGAGTCAGAGTCTGAAGTAAACTCTGACTCAGACTCTGAGGTGAATCTATAGACTCTGACAACATGAAAATGGTTGCCATGCTTATTAAAGGTTTCAAGAAGATTAAGTATATAAAGTTCAGAAAGCAAGGAAATTTCCAAAAGAAGTCTAGAGAGTCTTAGAATAAAGAAAGATTCAGGAAGAGAAAAGACATAGATGGGAAGTTAAAAGCACTTGACAAGTCAAAGGTAAAGTGTTACAAGTGCAACAAGATGGGGCACTTTGCTACTGAGTGCAGAAGCAAGGAATCTGGGAAAGCACTAATAACCTCCAAGAAAGATTGGATGGATTCCTCATGGCAATAAACTGTGCTCTCATGGCAAACACTGATGCTCCCATCTCAAACTCTGACAAGGTACTAGACTCTATCTTCAATATAAATACTGAAAATGTTCATGAGTTAAAGGTTTTTCTCCAAACCTTGCATGTTAGTTTTAAAACACAGTCTCTTGAAAATGAAAGATTAAAGTCTGAAATTTAAACTCTGTCTACTAAGAATGATTTTCTTGAATTTGAACTCGTACACATGCTTAGCACTAAAAAAGACCGTGAGAATGCTATTCACATGCAAACTCAGCTAGAAATACAGATTACTTATTTAAAAGTTGAGATAGCCAAAGAAAAGGAGACTTTCGGAGTTTGGACAAACTCTTGCAAGAAAGTACAAGAAATTCTTTCTGATAAGAATTAGACATCTGCTCTAGGTTATGAATCTGACAAGGAGAAAAATGCTAAGAATGATAAGACACATACAGGAATAAAAGAAAAGTTGAGTAAACCTGTTAACTTTGGTAGAGCCAGCAATGAAAAGGACACTTTTGTTAAATGCTCTAATAATCACAAAAGCAAAGAGACAAGTGTGTTTGAGAATAAACCAGTCAATGTCGGGTTACTCTCTCAAAGACAACTTAAGGAGAAATTGAAGTCTGTCACTAACAAGAGTAAGCCTAAAAAGGTCAAGAGGTATAGAAATGAGAAAGTAGGAATTTCTAAAAAGAATAATTATAAGAATATTCCTGATGATCCTAGAAAAACATGTTTCACATGTGGAAATTCTAATAATCTTGCTATTGACTGCAGGCAAAATAGAAAGAAGGAACTTGAAAGATCTAGATCAGTAGATAGGAAATAGACTAAATATAGACCACAAAGTCCTTGTTTTCATTGTGGTAGTTTATGGCATTCTATTTATACTTGTAAAGAATATCATAGTCTGTATTTCAACTACTATGGACTTTTGCCTCATTTGAATAAAACTCATGTTTCTTCTAATTATGCTACCAAACAAATGTATGTGGTAAAAGCTGATAGAAGAAAGACAAACTCTGAAAATGCAAATTCTATTAACTTAAAATCTGATAAAATTGCTTTTGCTGCAAAAGTTAACAATTTTAAAAAGAAAGGATTCAAACTTGTTTGGATCCTCAAAACCACTAATTAAGTTGCATTAATTGATTGTAGGGAAATAAGAAAAACATCCTAGTAATTTATAGTGGATGTTATGCACACATGACTAGAAACAAATCCTTGCTTTTAGAGTTTGAAGATAAGGATGACCCAACAATATCTTATGGAGATGACAACATAGGAAGAACAATGGGATATGACAATATTATGATCAGAAATGTCATCATTGAAAATTTAGCTCTGATTGAATGACTCAAGCACAATCTGTTGAGTGTGAGTAAAATGACGAACAGAGGTTATTCTGTGAAGTTTCATGAAACTCAGTGTGAAGTCAAAAGCAAAAAGGCTGGCAAAGTGGTTCTCATTGGTCACAGACATAACAACCTATTTGAAGTAAGCTTGGAGGCAAACACTAATGGTCCAATAACTTGCCTACCTGGAAAAGATTCATCCTTGGAAAGCTGAAATTGGCACAAAAAACTGTCATTTGAACTTTGGAAACATCAATGAACTAGTGAAGAAGGTCTTGTAAGAGGTCTACCGAAAGTTCTGAAGGAATTTATGCACCAGCGGAAGCATTGAATAACATTTATTTGCATATATTCCTATGTATACATACATATAGATACAAAAACTATTTTATAAATTGAAGAATACCTCGATTGCTTTCCGGCAACAGCTAGAGAAGATCTTGTTCTTCAATCCTTGCAATCACTCCTCAAGTGTGGAGTGCTATAAAGATATCCACCAAGAATCAAACTAAAAGATGAAGGAGGAGGCTAGAGAGGAAATTAGGGTTGCCTCCCTTTTAAAATATTTCTCACAAATATTAGGGTTCAAGTATTAGGGTTTATAATCCTATATTTATAGGCAAATATCTCAGCTGAGATATTTTCTATAAATATCTTATTATTAATTCCCTTTTTAATTAATTAATCTTATTAATTAATTAGTTAATGATTAAAACTATTTTAATCATTAATTCCTTTTTCTAAACTCTTTTAGAAAATTATTCTCTCTTCATATTTAATTACTTTAATTAAATATTTAATTAATAATATTAAGATCTTATCTTAAATAATTTATAATCAATTAAATCTCATTTAATTAATTTATAAAATTTGCTAAGTAATTATTTATTTCATAAATAAATAATGACTAGCTATTATTAATTATTCCTTCATCTATAATTTAATCTCTTTTATGGTGTGACTCTTTAGGTTCAATATTAAGCCGGTAGTAGAAATAAATAATAATAAACATTTTATTTATTATTTATATGAATTCTATTAATTCATTAAATATAATTAATCTGATTAATTATATTTATTCTACATCGTGAGTGATGCTTCTCAACATATCGCGACTATCCAGATAATACGAAATCATTGCTTAGAATACTTAGAACCTGTCAGTAATTAGTTACCGTACAATTAATTCCTTCTACCCTTCAATATCCCGATTAAATACAAGGCATGGAACTCGTGTCAAGCCTATCTAATTTAATCATATGATTTCTTATTCATAATGCAAAGTTCCTTTTAATGCAAATTAGAAACTCTTTCTAATTTCATTCACTCTGGCCAGAGATTCCTGAACTTGCATATCTAAGAATAACATAGGATATTCACTTCCTTTACTGGAAGGGGCAGATTTACTGGAAGGGGCAGATCCTTTATTGATCCGTTAACTATCTCCATACACAAATCACTATGAATGTCCTAGAGACTAAGGACTAAACCAAAGCATAAATCATTGTGTACGAGATTACTCTAACGATCTCAAGTCTAAGGATACTTGTACAACTATTTACTTAATAAACAACTATCGACACGTGAGTAAACTCCATTAGTTGTTCTACTTATCGAGTCATGTTCAGTGAACTTATTCCTTAATAAGCACCTACATACTAGATATAGTGTCACCACACAAATGTCTATGAGAACAGACATCCTCCTAAGAGAGCTAGCATAGTATGTACTGATCTTTACGGATTTACCAATTTCCAATTAGTTATCCTATGATCAGGAACTGTTTAAGTCTAAAGCTATTATCTTCTAGATCTCATTATTACAATCTCATTATAATTCTAGAAGCTTTGCTCTAAATTATGGAACATCTTATTTAATACACTTCAAATAGATTAAGCCCGTAACATAAATACTTTATTATTATCAAATGAAATTAAATAAGAGTAGCAGAAATTTTTTCCTAACTCATCATACATGATTGGTTTTAGGTCAAACACTTTCAAGTTCAATTTCATCCTGTTGGACTATGTGACTCATGTCAAAAGGCAAAGTAAAAGAAGTCATCATTCAAAAGCAAGACTGAAAATTCTATTGAAGAACCTTTTCATCTTTTGCATCTTGATTTATTTGGACCTGTCAACATAATGTTCATTGGAAAGAAGAAATATACACTGGTGATAGTGGATGACTTTACAAGATTTACTTTGGTGTATTTCCTACATAAGAAGGATGAAACAGCTGAAGTCATTTTTGATCATATTACCATGATTGAAAATGGATCACCACTCAAGGTAAAGATTCTAAGAAGTGATAATGGAATAGAGTTTAAGAACTCTGCAATGGAGGAATTCTGTTCATCCAAAGAAATTACTCAATAATTCTCAGCAAAATGATGTAGTTGAGAGAAAGAATAGAACCCTAATTGAAGCTGTTGGACTAAATATTGGAAGGAACAAAGATTCCTACTTACTTCTGGGAAGAAGCTGCGAATACTTCATGCATCACTCAGAATTGTACCTTGATAAATAAGCATAGAGTGACTCCATATGAAATGATGAAGGGAACGAAGCCAAATGTGAAATACTTTCACATATTTGGAAGCAAGTGTTTTATTCTTAAAACACATCCTGAGCAGTTGAAAGAGTTTGAACTCAAAGTAGATTAAGGTATTTTTGTTGGTTACTCAACAACCTCCAAAACTTCTTGAAAGGCATTAAAAGTGTTTAATCTAAGAACCAAGGTAGTCATGGAATCTATACATGTCCCTTTTGATGAAGCAAAGATAACAGGGTTGCATGATGAAGAAGCTTAGGAATCTTTGATTTTAAAAATGAACTACTCAAAGCTCAACAGGACACATACTTTAATGATCCAAAATTTGACTCTCCAAACTCCGATGAAAATGACATAGAAATAGAAGATTCTACACATGTTGAGGGGGAGCAACATCAATCTTCTACTGAAAATGCAGAACCAAGACCAGTCATTGAAATATCAGATTTTGACCAATCCTTGACAGAGACAAACTCTGAAGGGTCAAACTTTGATCAACTAAACTCTAAGGTTAGTACAACTTCAGGGGGAACATCATCATTCACTGACGAATCATACTATGATGACACAGATAATGAGGGAGCATCTAGCTCAAGAAATCTTCCTCATCCAAGGAAATGAACCAAATATCATACACCTGACTTGGTAATTTGTGATCTAGACAGTGAAGTACAAACAAGGAAAGCTACTCAGAATGAATGTCTCTATCCTAGTTTTCTTTCTCAAACAGAGCCAAAGAAGGTTGAAAATGCTCTGAAGGATGCAGACTGGGTTACTGCAATGCATGAAGAATTGAATGAGTTTGAAAGAAATGAGGTTTAAAATCTTGTTCCAAGAACAAAGAACAAATCCATTGTTGGCACAAAATGGGTATTCATGAACAAGACATACTCTAATGGAATCATAATAAGGAACAAAGCAAGACTAGTTACCAAATGTTACTATCAACATGAAGGTATTTACTATGTTGAAACCTTTGCACCTATGGCTAGACTTGAAGCAATTAGAATCTTTCTTACTTATGTTGCACACAAGAAGTTCAAAATATACCAGATTGATGTTAAAAGTGCATTTCTAAATGGTGAGCTTGAAGATGAGGTATATGTTGATGAATCTCTTGAATTTGTGAATCCCAAATATCCAAATCATGTCTACAGGTTGGATAAAGATTTGTATGAACTCAAGCAAGCTCCAAGAGCTTGGTATGAAAACTGGCTCAATTTCTACATAAAAGTGGTTTCACAAGAGGTACAATTGATAAAACCTTGTTTTATAGAAATTAGGGTAATGACTTATTACTGGTTCAAATATATGTTGATGATATTATATTAGGATCTACTAATGAGAAACTCTGTGAAAGATTTTCAAAGTTAATGTAGTCCAAGTATCAAATGAGTATGATGGGAGAGATGAACTATTTCTTGGGGTTGCAAGTGAAACAGATTGATGAAGGCATTTTCATAAGTCAGTCAAAATATACAAGAAACTTACTCACAAAGTTTCAAATGTAAGACTCTGCATTTGTTACAACTCCTATGGCCACATCAACCAAATTGGATCAAGACACTGGTGAGTCAGTTGATATGACAACATATAGAGGTATGATTGGATCACTTCTATACTTAACTGCTAGTAGACCAGATATTATGTTTGTAATTTGTCTATGTGCTAGATTTCAGGCAAATCCAAGGGAACCACATTTGATTGCTGTTAAGAGAATTTTTAGATATCTCAAAGGAACCATCAATCTTAGATTATGGTATCCTAGAGAGTCTGACTTTAAACTTATAGGCTATTCAGATGCTGATTTTGCAGGATGCAAAATAGACAGGAAAAACACAAGTGAAAGTTGTCAATTTCTAGGTGGAATAATTGTCTCATGGTTTAGCAAGAAGCAGAAATCAATCTTCACAACCACTGCAGAGGCTGAATATATAGCTGTAGGAAGCTGTTTTGCTCAGATTCTATGGATGAGAAATCAACTGTTGGACTATGGTTTGAACTTTTCTAAAATTCCTATTTATTGTGATTACCAAAGTGCTATTGCAATGACAGGAAATCATGTTCAACATTCCATGACAAAACATATCAGTATCAGATATCACTTGATAAGAGAGCATGATATGAAAGGCACAATTGAAATGCATTTTGTTTCAACAGACCAACAGCTAGCAGGTATTTTTACAAAGCCATTGTGTGAAGTAAAATTTACAAAATTGGTTTCTGAATTGGGAATGGTGACAAATGGCTCAACTCCAAACATCAAGTAGCAGACATTATCAGTAATTAATCTCCTAGAAGTGTCTCATAATTTGCAAACTCTATTGACATCAACCATCAGTATTTATGGTAAACTCTTTCAGAGTATGTGGTAAACTTTATCATAGAATACAGTAAACTCTAATCCATGGAGAGTCTAATCTCTGATCTCAGTCAAACAAGTCAAACTCTGAATTATTATTATTTGTTTTTCAAATAAACAATTATTATTGATTATTTTATTTATGACATCATATTTATATTTGTGACGTCATGATTCTTAATCTCTAATGGAGTAACATCGACTGCGCATGTCTGTCACGAAAAACGAATCATTTTTGTACACATTTCACATATATATGCTGTATTTTGAGAATTGTAATTCATCATTACTCATCCTGTTAAATCTTGCGCAGATGCACAGGAGATTTCCATATTCTCCAAGATTTTCTTGCCAACAGCAACATTGGGTATGCTTTACAAGCACCCGCTGAGATCTCTACTCAAACTATGCGGATATGGTCATCAGCCAGGTTCAACGATGCAAGTGATGAACAAGAACCAATCAACTTCTTCAAATGTAATGGTGACCACTTCATAACTCCTTAAGTGGTTCGACAGGCCCTTTGACTTCCTGAAGTGGCTGTATATGATGATTTGGTTGTTGACTCCGTAATGAGGGAGTATTTTCAAGAGATTGGCTACACTTGGAGCCGAACAAAATTGGGGAGTCTGACCAGGCCACATCTGAGAAAGGAGTGGAACTTCTTCTTCGATTATATCACCAGGGCCTTCACTCCAAAATGTACAAATTTTGATGCTATTCCCCAACTCTCTCAACAAATTGGGTATTTTCTAGCCTATAATCTCAATTTTAATTTTCCTTGTCTGTTAATTAGGAAAATAGCTGCTCAAATTAGTGATGATGAGCATACTGTATATTATGGTAGATTTTTATAGTTAATTTTTAGTCATTTGCTGCAAAATGTTAGTTTTGCTGATAATCGGGTTTTGCTTGTTTTTAAAATGAATAAAAGATTTTTTGTTGACTTGACAAGGAAGGATATCAAGAAATAAAAAGATGACATCTTGCCAAGGTTGTTTTATCCCACACGGGTCAGGCTTCTTCTAAATTAGAGAATGCCTACTGTGTATGGGAGGGATTTTCTTTCTATGACTCTGAATTAGAGTTTAACTCAATCCCACTCTAATTCTAACCTAAGTCACCCACTAAACACTGATAAACAAACTTTGTCAACCTCTGTTGTCTCCTAAAAGACCTCAGTTGCAAAACATACCTCTCAAGCACAGGGCTCAGGGTTGAAAAGGAAGGGCAAAAATATTTCCCAGTCTCCTCCAAGAAGAAGAAAACTCCTTGATGAACCTACAGACTCCTATGACAGTGATGAAGGTTTGGTATTTCCAATGAAGAAATCTGTTCAACCAGCCTCTGATGTTCCTTCTGCTTCTTACATAGCCATTTCATATTAATCCTATCTCAGAGCCTGCAAAGAAGAGGAGAAGACTAGTTAAGGCAAAAATCTCAGAATATTTCTCTCCAGTTAAAGACTTAGACTTTGATCCACTAAACTCTGATGTTGTTATGAAGTCTGGTGACTCTGCATTGCCTGACCAAATAAATAGTACATTAGTGGAATTGAGGTAGATGGTGATGATGAAACTGTCAATCGAGAAGAAAATGATAAATTGGCTGAAATGAATGGTAAATCTCTTGATGTGAATCCTTTAATCAGTCCTGTAATCACCTTGGAGGGTACTTCGAATGAGGTACCAAGTAAAGATAAAAAGGGAGCAGGGGCTGACAATGAAATTGTTGATGAGAAATGCTGGGATAAAAATGATAATCCTAGTACTCAAGCTGATCCAACATCTTTTCCTGTTCTAGTCACAATCTCTGATTCTCCTGTCAAGTCTTCTCAACCTATAATCAAGAAGATCTCATTTGAAAGAGTTAGAGAGTTAGCTGAGGAAATCCAAAGAGAGATGGCTGCTCAAAAGTCTCAATAGTCTCCAGTCTCTAGAACTGCCAAGCTCTTCTCTAGAAGGAAAAAGAAGAAGGTCTCTTTTGGCCTAGACACACAAGAAGCTACTTCTCAAAGTGAAGTAGCAGTCTCTGATAGGCCAGGCCCATAAGAACTGTTGATCAAAGTTCAACATAAGCCATTGTACCAGTAGATGAAGCCAACTTGGATCAGGGGTACAACCCACAAGAACCTTCAACTCAAAGGGTTGAAGAAGTTGTTCAGACCCCAGCCACACAAGAACCATCCAATCAAGGTTTAGATGTAAACACTCAAACTTTGACTGAAGATCATGTTGTTGCTGATGCTGAAGGCCAAACTCTAGCAGAGTCTAGCACACAAGAACCTTCACCTCAAAGTGGTGAAACAACTATTGAAAAAACTCTCATCCAACAAGAACCAATCACCACCAATGTGATTGCAGACCCAACTAAGGAACATCAGTTAAACTCTGAATCTAGTGTTGTAAATGCTGAGAAATCAAGCTCTGATATTAATCCTTTAGCACTATCAGATGTAATACTAGTGCAACCACTTTCTGCAAAGCCACTGGACACTCCATCAGACTCTACAAATGCTCAAGGTATAAACTCTGACTTTTCTTCAGAATTTACATACTCTGATAGCATATGTTTAGAATTTATATTTCTATCTTTTACTATTGGAATGACCATGTATAGTCCTGGAAAGGAACCCTTTATCCATGTGACCATATATCTCCTTTCTCATCCACCTCTTATTTCTGTAGGTTATTGTGATTTGAGCCTTTCTTGTGAGACTGAGGAAAAATATGTGAAAAACAGAACTGAAAATGAGAGGCAGACAGTGGTTCTGTCAAAATGAGAGTTAGATTTGAAACTTACGTTAGTTACTTCTAGTGAGCAAACTATGACTCTTAAAAGTCATGAGATGTGTGATGTAAGAAGTAATGAGATTACTTTAAAAGAAAAGAGTGTCTTAGGGTATTCTGTTTTTTGTGCAGGTACTCAAAGTGTCACTAATACACAGGCTCTATTGTTCAACCTGTCCCTCAAAATCCAAACTTTGAGGTGCCTAATGATGTTGATCTTGCAGATGGTGAAGATGCAAATTCTGATGATCATGGTCCTATTTTTGAGCATGAAGTGCCTAATAATCTCTCAATTCCTTATATGCAGAGATACAGCTCTGAACAATGATCAACTGATGCTTTTGATGCTCTGAATAGACTGAAGATGAAGTATCTTGATTTTTGTATTGTTTAAACACTATAGGGTGAAATTGAACTTGCCCTTGATGTAGAAGGTATAACGATGAGTAGTGGCAAGAGTGGGCCCTCAACTGAAGACAGTTTGAGCTCTAAAAGACAAATCATATGGGATATGTCTTGGAAGTTTCCTCATGAAGACATTTCTTGGCCTCATGTTTATGATCTGATTAAGAAAGCAGACTCTGAGATAAACTCTGCTGAAATAAAGATTGTTCTTAAGGCTACTACTGTGTTGACTAAGGGTCTTCATAGTGAAATTTAGTGAGCTTCAACAGCATGTTGACAAACAAAGTGCTTATGTTCAGGGTGTTGTTTCCAAATATCAGCAGCCCATAGAGTCTAAAATTAAAGTTGTTTCCACTAGCAGGAAGCCTTGGAAACTAAAGTTGACAAAACTGTTACTGTTGTGACCTCTATGCAGACTATGTTGTATACAATTGCAGACATACTACTATTTCTTCTGATATCAAAAAGTGGGAAAAAGTAGCTAAGGACAAATGCAAAGTGGATATTGTTTCAAACTCTGATAAACCGGACGGTGATAGTGATGGTAGTGGTTTAGCTGATAAAGGCCATGTGAATCGTAAGGATGGAAAAAGTATACATACTCAGACTGTAATTGATGAAACTCTAATTCTTTCAGGATCTAGAAAATTTCAAGAAAATCAGCAAACTCTGACTGATATAGATCTTGTTGCTCAATTGGAGCAATTCAATAAAGATGAAGAGTTTGCAAGATAGTTGGCTGAAAAAGAAAAGCCAGAAGAAATTGACAAGGATATAGAACTGGCACTGAAACTACATGAAAAAGAAAATCCATGTATTGATCCAGCTACTGCAGAACAGGAAATGAAGAAGATGATTGCTGGTACTGACAATGCTCAAGTCTAGTCAAAGAAGAAAGGAAGACAATGCTCAACTCCTGCTCTAAGGAAGAATCACCCTCTAAGGAAATCTACAATATATGCACCTGTTATTCCTCAACAATCTTCAAATACTGTTACAAGGTGAAACAGAGGGGCAAGTGTAGATATTACAAAGACTCAGACATATCAATCATCTCAGATTGTTTAACAGAAAACTTCATCAAAACCAAAAACTCCACTTATTATGTAGGGAACTACATTTCTTCTAGGAAGGACTAGTTTTGAAGATGAGAAAGAGGAGCAACAAACTCTGTGTAGAAAGAAGAATCATGAACTCTTGTGGACAAAATCTGAAACTCTGACTCTCAATGCCAGACTTGGTAAGAACAAGGGAGGTATTGGTGATCCAAAATCCAGAGTCTACAGAGGAGAAGAAAATGCTTTCAGAGATCCTCATTCTTTGAAGGACGAACCTGAGGAGGAGCTATCACATGATCATTTTGACAAGATGATTATTGTTCATCCTGTAAAAGACACTTTTGATGGTGTTGTTCCAAAAGAAAAGCCAATGTAGTTTTTAAAATATGGAAGAGTAATGAAATTAGCTGAAGAAGATTTGACTCATAAATCATCAAAAGAACTTGAGTACGTTCTTTATCTTTTAAATGATGAGAATGAGATTGTTAGGTCCTGGAGATCGTAGAGGGGGGGTGAATACGATTCCCAATTAAAAATCTGACTT
>QRFB01007124.1:1979-31791 GCA_008931105.1 Oenanthe javanica | reverse complement strand
TTAAACCCCCCCCCCCCCCCCCAAAAAAAAAAAGATCGAATTATTATCTCAAACATTAAACACACACATATACATACCATCCAAGAAAACTCATCACAAATAATAAAATTTTCTTCAAACCCATCAAAAAGATCCAATTTTGACCCCAACCCATTAACAAACACACACATAAATCCAACACAAAACACAAATTGACCACATAAACACAATAAAGACCCAAACTTTAACAAAATTAAAGGCACTTACTTGTAAAAGCAGCAACGTTATCATCAATCTCATCAACTTTATCCTCAAAAATCTCCTCAGGATCATCATCATCTTCATCATTCTCCTCCATCCTCGCATCTCCTTTGCTCACCAATTCAACTTTAACATCTTCTTTGATCTCAACAGGAGTCTCAATCTCCTTGGGCTCCTCAATCTCAATCTCAATCTCTTTGGGCACGCTTTTCGAGACACGCCCACCTCTGCCACCGCGCTTGCCTCTCGGTCCCGGCGTTCTCTTTGTTGCCTTGGGCGGCATTTTAATCAATCTCTCCTCTCTCTCTCTCTCTCTCTCTCTCTCTCTCTCTGTCTCTCTCTCTCGCTGTGTGTGTGTTATGTATGTTGTAATTATTAAGTGTGTATGTGTATATATGTATAATAAAGGGTTGTGTTGGGGGTTCGAAAATTGGGGATCTAATAAAGTGAAAACCCTAGAAGTGATAGATAGAATTATATATTCCAAGTACAAATTATGTTTTATATTTAAATATATTTATTTATTTAGTTATCCAAGTCAAAGTTTGAGATAGTTATGTATTGTGACGTGTGAGGTTCTAATTGGATTGAGGAGCTTCTTCTTTTTTTAAGACAAATAGAAATAGAAATTGAAATTATTAAATAAATACTAAATTTTAAATTTCTTGAATACATAGTTATAGATTGTGTATTATTAAAATTCAATTTCAAAGTTTTAAGGGTCATTAAATTTGGATATAGAAAGATATTTATTTGTATTTTAAAAATTCAAATATATAATTTTTAAATTGGTGTAACTAATATTTAGGAAAATATATTTAAGGAATTTATTCGATTAATCTATATTATATTATTAAAGACGAAAAATTAAAAGTTTTGGTCGTCGGTTGGTTTGGTACTGGGTGAATCATATAAAATATCTTGACCGTCCAATTTTAAGTGAACCATAGAAATAATCTTAACCGTTAAATTTTAATAAAATATAATTTTAAAAGAATATAATCATATATGCAATTCTAACGCAAGTAATCCTCCTTTTATGCAAACAGCTCATCTATACTATATTATTAAAGCCGAAAGATTAAAAGTTTTGGTTGTCGGTTGGTTTGGTACTGGGTGAACCATAGAAAAGATCTTGACCGTCCAATTTTAAGTGAACCATAGAAACAATCTTAACCGTTGAATTTTAATAAAATATAATTTTAAAAGAATATAGTCGTACATACAACTCTAACACCAGTAGTCCTCTTTTTATACAACTCATCAGAGATAGAATAATATTATATTATATTTAAATTATATTCTATATTTTTATTTTACAAATCCTACTTATCCTATAATTTTTATTTAATATATCATTAAAATTTATCCTATAATTTTAATTTAATATATCATTGAAATTTATGATAACATTGAAAGTTTGGTAGTCGGTCAATATTTGGGCCGGATAGTTGATTAATTGTTGGGCCTAATTTTAAAATATTAATCTTCTAACTAAAAAACAATCTCATATTAATCTTCTAACTAAAATATCTCACATTAATCTCCTAAGTAAAATACATCTCTATACAAAACAAACAAAAATTATCATATTAAAATATAAATACAAATAAATTATATAAAAATATATACATATAATATTAAATAAAATTTAAATTATTATTATACAAATACAAATAAATTCAAATCATTATAAAATATTAAAAAAACTAAAAAAATTCATCTGTGCATGGCACGGGATCAAAGCTAGTAAACATTATAATTCTAAAGAATATAAACATTACTACTAAAATACAATCTCATATTAATCTTCTAACTAAAATATCTCACATTAATCTCATAAGTAAAATACATCTCTATACAAAACAAACAAAAATTATCCTATTAAAATATAAATAAAAATAAATTATATAAAAATAAATACATATAATATTAAATAAAATTTAAATTATAATTATACAAATTCAAATAAATTCAAATCATTAAAAAATATTAAAATAAAAATATTAAAAAAATAAAAAAATTCATCTGTGCATCACACGGGATATAAACTAGTATATATTATATAAATTTGTTAAAAATGTGGTGATAATAAATTTATTAGAAAAAGTAGTTTGATAAAAATTATTTATAATAAATGAAAAAATTGATATAGATTTATACATAGTTTTAACTCATAAAAATTAATTTTATTTAATATAAATATGTATATAATTTCAATTCTAATTAGAATTTTATTAAATAAGGGCTTATTTCCGGGGGGAAACTGCTGCCAAACAGCCCCAAAGTATAGTTTCATAACTTACTTTTTAATTATTTTTCTCTAAATAAAAATTTAATGTCAGAAAAAAAATTAAAATATGATATGGAACTATACTTTATATGCATTTTAAAATACGTGCCGGACACCCCTCCAAAATATAAACAAATGGATGGGACGGAGGGAGGGAGTATATTTTAACAATACTACTTATCCAATAATTTTTATTTAATATATCATTAAAGTTTGAAAATTAATATACAAATATCATTATATAATAACATTCAATTCTAACCCCCGATAGTCCTCTTTGTATATAACTTTTCACGGATAATATTATATTATATTAACATAAATTCTCAACGTTATAAAATTTTATATTAAATATCAATAAAATATAATATGAAAAATAAATTTACCTAAATATTAGTGATTCATCTCGTATTTCGCACAGGTTATAAGCTAGTATATATATGTATATATACATACATACATACATACATACATACATACATACATATACATACATATATATATATATATAGACACACACACCATACACATACAAGCTTATAACTCATGCAAAGCACGGATACTATTAATAAATTATATATTAATTATTTTATACAATTTAAATATTTTGTTTAATAATATATTTTGTTTTATTATTAATTTCTTTTTACATTTTTTTATATAACGATATTTATATATTAATATTCATAAAATTTAACGATAAGTCATAATTTTAAATAAACAAAAGAGTTTGTATGGTGATAAAATTGAGTTGAATGTGAGTAAATTATATTAAATAAAAATTATATGATAAGTAGGATTCTTAAAATAGAAAATATAAAATATAATATTATCCATGAGTAGTTGTATAAAATGAGGACTATTGGGTGATAGAGTTGTATGTATAATATATCTTTTCTAAAATTACATTTTATTAAAATTGAATTATTATGATCGTTTCTATGGTTCACCTAAAATTGGATTATAATATTATTATCATCGTTTCTATGATATATCTTTTCTAAAATTACATTTTATAAGATTTTTTCTATAATTAACCTAAGTTAGATGAAAAAAAGTTATCTTGTTTGGTTATAATAATATAGTCTCGATGAGTATAACTTTATATTTTAATTAAAATTTAATTAAAAGAATGTATTTGAAGTTGAGTGGGACACAAACACACTATATCATAGTGCAAAGCACGGGATATATTAAAAAATTATATATTAATTACTTTATATGATTATTTAATTTGAAATAGTAATTTATTTTATTATTAATTTTTTATATGTTATTTATATATTATTACGATATTTAATTTTTTATTTTAATATTCATTAGATATTATTAATAAGTTGTAATTTTAAATAAATTAAAAAATCGTGATAAAATTGAGTTAAATGTTAATACAACTATATTAGATAAAAATTATATTATAATATTATTCCTAAAATAGAAATTATATTCTATAATTTAAATATAAAATAATATTACCCGTAAAGAGTTGTATAAGAGAGAATTACACTGCTGATAGAATTGAATGTATAATATATATAGTATAATAAATTATTTTATGAAATTTAATTATTTAATTTAATGTGATAATTTATTTATTTTATTATTAAGAAGGAGAATTATAACATTATTTTTAATAAAAAATATATGTTATAATTTAAATATAATATAATATTACGTGTGAACAATTGTCTAAAAATAGTATTATACCACTGATATAGTTGTATGTATAATATATATAGTATAATATAATTATTTTATATTGTTTAAATATTTAATTTAATATGATAATTTATTTCATTTAATTATTAAGAAAGAAAATTTCACCGATGAAAAAATTGTATGTATAATATATTTGTTTGATATAGTATATTCTAATCAAAATTTAATTAAAAAGTGTGTTTGATGTTGAGTAGGAGAAATATATTATAAATATTATTTTAATATTCAAAAATTTTAATTATAAAATTATAATTTTGAATAAATTAAAGTGTTTGAACAGTGATGAAATTGAAACATGTTAATTAGTAGATTATGAGTACAACTCTATATTTTAATTAAAATTTAATTTAATTAATAAGTTATGATTTTAAATAAATTAAAAATGACGAGGAATGAGGAAATTGAAACATGTTAGTAGATTGTAAGTACAACATCATATTTTAGTTAAAAGAGCGTGTTTGAAATTGAGTAGAAGAGAGACACGTGTATTTGAAGTTGAGTGAAAGACAAAATAACTAAACTAAACGACGGACCAAATATTTAGTCTTACGACTTTAATAATATATATATATATATATATATATATATATATATATATATTTTCACTAAATAAGTTACTCCGTATGGATTAAATAAATTTTCTGTTAAAAATAGAAAATAGCATTATTTCATTTTAAAATTAATGAAAAATAAAATATGTTTATTAATAAAAATAAATATTAACTTCTTCTAATAAAAAAAATTGGCACCGCCTTTGGCGGCGACACCTCAAACTTTATATTTTTAAAAAGAAATTTGAAAGATAATATTTTATAAGTAAATTTATTGTCATGAAAGTAAATATGTAGCTTACTAAAATCTCAATACTGAAAATATCATTCATTATATATGAAATACAATTTGTGAAATATTAATTTATCATAAAAATTTAATGCCAAACTTGTCTAATTTAATTTATCAATTGATAAGCTTCCCAACTATTATCAATTGATCAAGATTTCCCAAAATGGCACATGACAAGATGAATGGAATCTTTGCATCAGTCTATATCAATTGAAGACGGTCTGCGTCATTGTTAACGATTTTGCAACCTGAACGCAAGTGCACATATCGAACAAGTAGTATATAAAATTCATTCTCACGAGGACTAATTTAAACTGCTAAATACCACACAATATTGTCCAATTAATCAAGTCAAATAACAATTGATTTTAAAAAAAAACAGTTATCACTAAAACTAAACTAACACAAATAAATTACCGAGATTAATAAAACCAGGCCTTCAACTTCATCTCATGTTCTTCAATAAGTACTCTCGCTTCTCTATTTTAGTGCTTCAACTGCCAGACTAAGGTTTTTAAGTACTCACGAGCACCTTCCGAATCTCAAGTGATTCTAATTCATAAGATTAACTGTCATATTCCTATGTAGAATTTAAATCCATGAGCAGCATTAATACATTATCTTAATTTGACTACCTAAGGTATTTAGATATATTTATATCCCAAACACAAATTAACAAATTGTTAATCTCAAGCTATAGTAAATGTGCCTCAATTTAACTACTCTTCCAAGTTGACCTAAACAACCAATTCAATTTCAAGATTGATCATTCTTTGAAAAGCATTAAGAATAAATTACTATAAATAATTGTAGTCAACACCAAAATAGAGAATTAAAAAATACTTATATATAAACACAAGAATCCATTAAAGGCCTGGAAAGAGATTTAGTTCAACATCACAAAAGAGAGTAAAGAATACAAGAAAGAAGACATGATAACAAGTTTACAATAAATGAAGAAGAGAATATAAAACTCTAGAATTATTCTCTCTCTTTGAATCTACTTCCATGTTCTTGCGTGTAACTCCTAGGTATTGCTTATGTGTGTATCGCTTTCTCGTTCTCTCCAATGTCACGTTCTATCTCTCTTCTTTCTCTCACTGAATAATAATATATAAATCTATTTATGTGTGTCTTTTAATAAATTATTGAGAATATGAGTAAAATCCTTTATATAATTATATAAGTGATGATTAACACATAAAAAAAGTTTGTAAATTTATAATTTTAAAAAATTATTTGATACAATAACTATATTATAAATCTATCTATCTATATTATTATAACCAGAATATGGTTTATTTGATAGTTTGGTATGATTCTAACACCTTCCAAAATATTAAACACCTTCTAAAAATAATTAAATACATATAATTACATAACACATCTACAACTCTTAGGTTCCCTAATCTCATACATAAAATACATCCCGCATCCCGCATCCCGCATCACACATTAATCTCTTAACTAAAATACATTTTAAACAAAATACACAAACATTATCTTATTAAAATATAAATATAAATAAATAAATGAAAAATTATATACATAAAATATTAAATAAAGTTTAAATTATTATTATAAAAATAAAAATAAATTTAAATTATATAAAAAATATATTAAAACATTAAAAAAATTCGATGGGGATAGAGGCTACAGTAGTATATATTTATTAGAAATCATTAATAATTCTCATAAAATCAGTTCTTCCTCGTAATAGTATCTTGTTTGTTTGTTGTTTTTTCCCCCAAAGAAAATAGTACTACTAACAAATGATATAAGCACATATTTCAATTATAGTCATCTCGGATACATTCAAAACGGGAAAATTTGTGGTAAAATTAACCAAGTGCGTGTCTTTAATCGTGAAACCCTAGTTCTCTCCCCCCAAATTCTTCATCAATTTCATGCTTTTCTTGTTTTTATCGCTTCATTTACTCCTCAATCTCATCACTTTCCCCAATTTCTAGGGTTATAATTCTATACAAAGTTCCCATCTTTACAATTAAACACACCCCTTTTTCACACAGAATCTATATATAGAGATAGCGAGCGAGAGAGAGAGATGATGAGAGATCGAGGAGGTGGATCGTCGAGGTCGGAGGTAGTAGGAGGATCGATTGATCGAAAGCGAATCAACGATGCGTTGGATAAGCATTTGGAGAAATCATCTTCCAGGTTTTTGAGTAATAAAGAGAAAGAGGTGTTATCGGTTTCGATTGGCGGTGGAAACTCCAAGCAGGAGCATCGTGATACCAGGACCTCCTCGTCGATTCTTAGCTCCAAAAATAAGTGTTCTGATGGTTAGTTTTATTTTATCGAAACAATGTTTCCTAGTTAATTTGTCTGCTTTTTAATTCTTGTGATTAGTAATAGCCTAATTGGATAAGATAATTCATTTAATTGTACTCGATAGTTACTTATTAAATCAAAGCTAAAGTGATATTATAAAGGTAAACGATTACGTAAAAAAGCCTAATGTATGTGTGTTTTTTGCGGAATAATGGTTAAATTGTGGAATAAATAAGGAATCTTGGTAGTTGTGAATCTTATTTAAATGATGAAAGGCATTATGCATCATTGGATCAAATATCAAGTGGATTCTGCAAAAAGAGAAGGCGGTGTTTGAAAGTGGGTAAAAGGAGAATATGTTAATTGTTTTATTTTTAAGATAACTGTTGATATGTAGCAAAGTGTGACAACTTTAGTTGTCGTCTAATAATATTAACCTATTGTTTTAGTCATATCAATGTAATTCATCATTATCAGACTTGTTGACACGTTCCAGCACATTTTAAGTTTTTTTGTGTAATTCTCATCATGACATCAGTATTTACTAATCGTTACTTTATTCATACATGCATCACTTTATGTATGTTTGTCACTCATTTCTATTATTAATAAGGACAATTCTCAGATATGATTAATTTTTTGCTATCTAGTTCTTATCATTATATCATATATGGTTAGAAATCTCACTCTGGTGCATCTGATCTGGTTACCTGGTTGATCATGTTTTTTGTTCGTGTCAATGGTGGCAACACCTCCTCTTAGATCTTAGTTCTAGTGGTCCCTTATGACTATATTTAATCATGCCATCTTTCTTCTGTGTCTCGTTTTCTTCTAGATTTTCATTTAATTGAAGTTGAAATACGGTAGCAATGTTGTCTTTTATCAAATGAATAATTTTTCGAGTCAGTATCATCTCTTGATCAAAGGTTTTAGTATACAATGCATCTACAGGGCTTGCATGGTGAAAAGAAACACTAATCAAAATCTAAATTATCTACTTCATAATAGCACGGAATATATGAAATTAAGCTATCCACATCACCTAAAATTGATATTAAGTATTTCCTTACTGCAGAAGATATGTAATTATAATAATAACCAACATACTGGAAATCTGGTGATCCTAACCAAATGAATATCTTTGTATATAGAATTGAACACTTCTTTTAACATAGGAAATAAGAAACTGCTAGATAATAAATAACTTCTTAACTAAATAAAAAATCACTAGATTATAGAAAAAATCCTAATCTTATATGATAGAAAATAGTAATACTAATATAAGCTACTGTTGGGGAACTTGGTATGTATCACAGTGATGAGTTTTTGGTGGCAAAAAATTCGGCATCTGGGACACAATGGATACCAGGGGTACTGCTGGTTCTACTTGATGATTATTATGCTGAAACTTTAGTCGGAAATCATATTTCATAATACTTGCTATATGAATTGTCTACTTACTAATATAAAAGAGAATTATCATATACTACCATATTCAATACACATGTTGTAAGCTTGGTGGTTTCATGAACGTTGAGATTAATGTTTTTGTTGCTGCCATCTTGTAGAAGATTCTGAAACAGACAGCGAAGAGTCTGATGTCAGTGGATCTGACGAGGAAGACACATCTTGGATCTCATGGTTTTGCAATTTGAGAGGAAATGAATTTTTTTGTGAAGTTGATGAAGATTATATTCAAGATGATTTTAACCTTTGTGGTTTAAGCAGTCAAGTTCCGTACTATGATTATGCACTTGATCTGATACTGGATGTCGAGTCCTCTCATGGTAAGAAACTAAGGATAAAGTATTTTATAATATTTGTTTTAAATGCTAGTGTTTTCTGCAGTGATAGGCTTATAGCTTACTGCAGAACATGTATGTTTAAAACGTATCATCGTCCGTACCATCGTCCTGGACTGTAATATATGACCTTGCTGCTTCCTCTAGATGTCCACAGGAAATTATTGGAAATTACAAGGATATGAACTGAGAAAAGAAGGAAAGTCAATTAATTTTTATGTGTGTGATATGATGTTAATAGCAAAATACAAATCATAGATAAGAGAAATGCAAAAGTAGCCTCACATTAGACATTCCAAAAAAAATGAATGGAAGGGTTATCTAACTCAGGGGACAATCTTTGAGTAAAATGCATTTTGTGTTATGTGAATTTACCTTGTCTCGCACTTGCGATACTTTACTTTCAAAACCGGCGCACTTTGTGTAATTCCGTCTATTGGGATATCATGTTGCCAATTTTTGTACTCCTAGGGGCATACCAGTCATGAACTATCATCATCTTTCCTAAAGTCATATTTCTCCCACTGTTCAACTTGTAATAAAACTTTGTACTCACATATCTCACACAATTTCTAACAAAATCCAGCCAATCAAATTGCAAATAAATTGCCTTCTCCACTAAAAAATTATAGCAGATTTTAATATCTACTCATAATTGTCAATTGGTCTACCAAGCTAGTTCATATTTGAACCCTCAAAACATGGGACATCTAGTTTTAATTCAAATACATCCCTGTAACAAATGCATACTACTATAAACTGGGGAAGTTCTGTGGAAAAGGAAGAACATTATCAATTTTTGTTTCAATTTGACAAAAAACTCCTTCACGGCCTTGGACCCCAATGGAAGTACACAAATTGCACAGGTTTGAAAGTTCATATTGCGAAAGCAAGAAGTGGCAGAAGAGAATTGCTACAGTAATACAAGTTATGGTTCAGGTACAAAAAGTGCATTTTACTTCTTTCAATAAAAAAAATCAGAAACAGTGAATTTATTAATATAGAACCCTGTCTGAATCCTAAGTTTTCAACCAAATTTACATTTCTTAATTGGTAAAGTACTTTCCTATAAGAGGATATGTAATAGATAGTTGACAAGTATGTTGAGTTTCAGTGACATTTTTGTGTAAGATATCATGAGAAAAAAGTTTAAGAGGTTACAAAAGTTAGAGAAAACGACACTTTGCACCCCTTATTTTATGGAGTTTTGTCAAATCAGACCACTTTTGTTTTGTAGCACTGNCTTATTTTATGGAGTTTTGTCAAATCAGACCACTTTTGTGTTTTGTAGCACTTTGCAACTCCCAACTTTTAATTTCGTTTCATTTTACAACCCCTGCACATATTTCCTGATTATTATTACTAAAAAAATAACTTAACTTAGAATAAGTCAAAAGTAATTTTTTGTCCCTTTGTTAAATATAAACTTATGAGTTAAAACTTAAAACTGAATTATAAGTTGAATTTTAGGAAGTAGGATATAGGTACTTCAATGACGTATTTCAAGTTTGTAATTTTACTTGACAGAAATTAGTATTATCCCCATCACATGTAACTTTTAATATTTTCTTGTCTCTGTTCAATTTTTTTAGTAACTTTATAGTTATATTTTATCAATCACACTATCCAAATATTTAGCAACTTATAAATGAAAATTTTACATTTGACTTGTATGTTGTGAAATAACTTGAACTAACAAGTATTTATAATGTTAGCCAAATGAGCCATTTCCCTTTCGTACCAACAGGATTAAAAACACAACCGGTTAACTCTTCCGTTTATTAAAATATATAAGTTTCCCATTTCAAGGTGGAGAACTGATATTTTTAGAAAGGATAGGAAACTTAATATGCTAGATAAGTTTAGCATGCTTAAGGAAAAGAATTACGAGTTTCTGAGTTCTTTACATCTTGTATGTGTTCTGGCCGTCTAGGTGGCCTTAATAATTCTCCTCTATGCTGTATGTTGTAGTTTGGCCCTTCCGGCTGCCATATCTTTGTCTCTAATAATAGTTAATAATCTCCTGTTGTGCTTTCCTAAAGCAGACACATTTACTGAAGAACAGAATGAATTGATCGAGTCGGCAGCTGAAATGCTGTATGGTCTGATTCATGTCCGATACGTTTTGACCAGCAGGGGAATGGCTGCAATGGTGAGATTACAAGCTGGATTATCATCTCCCTCGTAGGCCGTACCATTATTGTCTATATTTAATTATAATGTAAATGTTTGAAATCATTTCTGTCAATTATGCAGTTAGAAAAATACAAAACCTATGATTTTGGGCGGTGCCCAAGAGTGTATTGCTGTGGACAGCCGTGCCTTCCAGTTGGTCAGTCAGACATTCCACGTTCAAGTACAGTAAAAATATACTGTCCGAAGTGTGAAGATATTTACTACCCACGGTCGAAGTACCAAGGCAGTATCCTTATATCAGCACAATACCCACCCACTTTATGTGGTGTTTTTAAAATCTAATTACCTAGCTTTCCTGTGTTTGTTTTGCTTTGTTTGTCATGATCTTGTTTACAGATACACATACATTTTTCATACTGTGTAATATGTTCGTTTTATATGCTGCTAAGATGGCTCACAGAAAAACGTATCATACGAGAAAGTATGTTATCCTAAGTCGAACTTGGCGATTATACATGATCACATAGGGCCTATAGGTTAGGAAAAACAATTTCCCAAGTATACTGTTCCAGAATTATCCTGTTTATTTATATGTATAATGTATTTACCTAGAAAATGCAGCCAGCTTCTTTTGCTAGTTTCCGTTACCTTAGTTGCTGATGTGTCATTGATGCTCCATGCACATGTGAAAGGTGATAAATGATATTCCTGTTTATTTAGAAAAATATTAAATGCATTGGGTCTATTTTAAAGTTTCACGTGCGTGCTTTTTTCTACCTCTTTTCTTTTCAAGTGGATCTTGTTTGTTATTATTTTCTGCAACTTAATCTCAATCATCAATTTCTTAACGTTCAAAGATATTGACGGGGCTTATTTTGGAACCACATTTCCTCACCTGTTTTTGATGACTTACGGCCATCTCAAACCACAGAAGGCAACACAAAGCTATGTCCCAAGAGTTTTTGGATTCAAGCTGCACAAATCATGATCAGACTCCTAGCATTGGAGGCACAAAGTTCTAGTTCTTGAGTTACAAAGACACCGCGAAGTTGAATGTGGTGGGCATGAAATGGAAGGAACAATATTGTAGTTATTAAATTGTCAAACTCATGCTTTGATGTAGAATTCAGTACGGGCCTCCATGGCCAAGACTTGCATTTTAATTTATCATATACGTGGCAAACATGTACTTTTGTTTTAATCTCTTTTTATTTTTANGTATGGTCTGATTCATGTCCGATACGTTTTGACCAGCAGGGGAATGGCTGCAATGGTGAGATTACAAGCTGGATTATCATCTCCCTCGTAGGCCGTACCATTATTGTCTATATTTAATTATAATGTAAATGTTTGAAATCATTTCTGTCAATTATGCAGTTAGAAAAATACAAAACCTATGATTTTGGGCGGTGCCCAAGAGTGTATTGCTGTGGACAACCNTTTTCATCTGTTTCTTCTTCTATATTTGTTAACGGCAATTCTGAGGTCTTCAAGCTTCATCAGAAGTGAACATGAAATTGTTAGTTGTCCATTAGAGACTGTCGAATAAACTGAGTCACTCTAGATCAGGAGTGAACATGAAATTGTTAGTTGTCCATTGGAGACTGTCGAATAAACTGAGTCACTCTAGAGTTTTGGATGCACATCTGTATGTAGCCAGTGGGGTCCTCGATAAAATGCAAGTGACCTGTTAAGCCAGTGGGAAGTTTCCTATTCTTTCATTGCAGCCTGCAGGCACGATACAGCCCTACAGGCTAATCTAAAATTTATCAGGAATTACTATGAGATCTTCTCCAGTTTCCTGCTCTTCGAGTTCAATGAATCTGATCAATTTCTTATTCCTGTTCTTTCTTGTTCCTGTTCTTCAATCTTCAATATCTTACTTGTATCAGTCTTCTTAGTTCTTGATGGTTCATTTACAACTAAGGCANTAAGTTTTCAACCAAATTTACATTTCTTAATTGGTAAAGTACTTTCCTATAAGAGGATATGTAATAGATAGTTGACAAGTATGTTGAGTTTCAGTGACATTTTTGTGTAAGAAATCATGAGAAAAAAGTTTAAGAGGCTACAAAAGTTAGAGAAAACGACACTTTGCACCCCTTATTTTATGGAGTTTTGTCAAATCAGACCACTTTTGTGTTTTGTAGCACTTTGCAACTCCCAACTTTTAATTTCGTTTCATTTTACAACCCCTGCACATATTTCCTGATTATTATTACTAAAAAAATAACTTAACTTAGAATAAGTCAAAAGTAATTTTTTGTCCCTTTGTTAAATATAAACTTACGAGTTAAAACTGAATTATAAGTTGAATTTTAGGAAGTAGGATATAGGTACTTCAATGATGTATTTCAAGTTCGTAATTTTACTTGACAGAAATTAGTATTATCCCCATCACATATAACTTTTAATATTTTCTTTTGTCTGTTCATTTTTTTTAGTAACTTTATAGTTATATTTTATCAATCACACTATCCAACTATTTAGCAACTTATAAATGAAAATTTTACATTTGACTTGTATGTTGTGAAATAACTAGAACTAACAAGTATTTATAATGTTAGCCAAATGGGCCATTTCCCTTTCGTACCAACAGGATTAAAAACACAACCGGTTAACTCTTCCGTTTATTAAAATATATAAGTTTCCCATTTCAAGGTGGAGAACTGATATTTTTAGAAAGGATAGGAAACTTAATATGCTAGGTAAGTTTAGCATGCTTAAGGAAAAGAATTATGAGTTTCTGAGTTCTTTACATCTTGTATGTGTTCTAACCTTCTAGGTGGCCTTAATAATTCTCCTCTATGCTGTATGTTGTAGTTTGGCCCTTCCGGCTGCCATATCTTTGTCTCTAATAATAGTTAATAATCTCCTATTGTGCTTTCCTAAAGCAGACACATTTACTGAAGAACAGAATGAATTGATCGAGTCGGCAGCTGAAATGTTGTATGGTCTGATTCATGTCCGATACGTTTTGACCAGCAGGGGAATGGCTGCAATGGTGAGATTACAAGCTGGATTATCATCTCCCTCGTAGGCCGTACCATTATTGTCTATATTTAATTATAATGTAAATGTTTGAAATCATTTCTGTCAATTATGCAGTTAGAAAAATACAAAACCTATGATTTTGGGCGGTGCCCAAGAGTGTATTGCTGTGGACAACCGTGTCTTCCAGTTGGTCAGTCAGACATTCCACGTTCAAGTACAGTAAAAATATACTGTCCGAAGTGTGAAGATATTTACTACCCACGGTCGAAGTACCAAGGCAGTATCCTTATATCAGCACAATACCCACCCACTTTATGTGGTGTTTTTAAAATCTAATTACCTAGCTTTCCTGTGTTTGTTTTGCTTTGTTTGTCATGATCTTGTTTACAGATACACATACATTTTTCATACTGTGTAATATGTTCGTTTTATATGCTGCTAAGATGGCTCACAGAAAAACGTATCATACGAGAAAGTATGTTATCCTAAGTCGAACTTGGCGATTATACATGATCACATAGGGCCTATAGGTTAGGAAAAACAATTTCCCAAGTATACTGTTCCAGAATTATCCTGTTTATTTATATGTATAATGTATTTACCTAGAAAATGCAGCCAGCTTCTTTTGCTAGTTTCCGTTACCTTAGTTGCTGATGTGTCATTGATGCTCCATGCACATGTGAAAGGTGATAAATGATATTCCTGTTTATTTAGAAAAATATTAAATGCATTGGGTCTATTTTAAAGTTTCACGTGCGTGCTTTTTTCTACCTCTTTTCTTTTCAAGTGGATCTTGTTTGTTATTATTTTCTGCAACTTAATCTCAATCATCAATTTCTTAACGTTCGAAGATATTGACGGGGCTTATTTTGGAACCACATTTCCTCACCTGTTTTTGATGACTTACGGCCATCTCAAACCACAGAAGGCAACACAAAGCTATGTCCCAAGAGTTTTTGGATTCAAGCTGCACAAATCATGATCAGACTCCTAGCATTGGAGGCACAAAGTTCTAGTTCTTGAGTTACAAAGACACCGCGAAGTTGAATGTGGTGGGCATGAAATGGAAGGAACAATATTGTAGTTATTAAATTGTCAAACTCATGCTTTGATGTAGAATTCAGTACGGGCCTCCATGGCCAAGACTTGCATTTTAATTTATCATATACGTGGCAAACATGTACTTTTGTTTTAATCTCTTTTTATTTTTAAATAAATTTTCATCTGTTTCTTCTTCTATATTTGTTAACGGCAATTCTGAGGTCTTCAAGCTTCATCAGAAGTGAACATGAAATTGTTAGTTGTCCATTAGAGACTGTCGAATAAACTGAGTCACTCTAGATCAGGAGTGAACATGAAATTGTTAGTTGTCCATTGGAGACTGTCGAATAAACTGAGTCACTCTAGAGTTTTGGATGCACATCTGTATGTAGCCAGTGGGGTCCTCGATAAAATGCAAGTGACCTGTTAAGCCAGTGGGAAGTTTCCTATTCTTTCATTGCAGCCTGCAGGCACGATACAGCCCTACAGGCTAATCTAAAATTTATCAGGAATTACTATGAGATCTTCTCCAGTTTCCTGCTCTTCGAGTTCAATGAATCTGATCAATTTCTTATTCCTGTTCTTTCTTGTTCCTGTTCTTCAATCTTCAATATCTTACTTGTATCAGTCTTCTTAGTTCTTGATGGTTCATTTACAACTAAGGCATTTGAAACATTGGCCATATTTCCTCTATTTGCTAAAATGGACTTTTTTTTGGTAGAACTCCAGTTCATATGTTTTTAAAATTCCATAGAGGGTTTCAAATGGAAGTTTTGTTAGATCTTTCTCTTCTCTAATTGCAGAGATTTTGTAGCAGAGATTTTGTGCTCCAAATGTTCTGGGAGAGTCAACAAAAACTTCATGTTCTTCTCCTTTATTTCATAGTACTTTTCATGGAGTTGAAGGTCATTGATAAGTTTGTTGAATATTTCAAACACCTCAGTTATGCCTTCATTTTATTTTGACATGAAAGCCTCATACTGTGAGACAAGAAATTGCCTTTGGTTGTCTCTTACCTCTTCAGTTCCTTCACACAGAATCTATATGGTTTCACATATGTGTTTTGCAGATGTGCAGTTGACAATGTTGTTGTACATGACAATGTCTAGAGATTCTATGATTATAAGCATTAAACTATTGTCAAGTGACACCTTCTCTTTCTCTGTGTCTGTGTACTGAGATGGATCTTTGGGTATCCATGTTGCAGGTATCACTTCAGAGACACTGGTAGTTTCAGGAACCAATGTTACTGGCATAAAGGGACTATTTTTCAAGATTTCTGGATACATGGAGTTGGCAGCCCTTATGAACATTAACATCTTCTTTTTCCATAGGTTGTAGTTTTCTCTGTCAAAAGGAGGAATCTTTATACTGTTCAGCTTCTGAGAACTCATTTTGATCTTCAAACTGTATGTATGTTAACAACCTGGCTTTGATGCCACTTGTTAGGAATTAGAGTTACAGAAGTTTACAGAGGGGAGGGTGAATGTATAACTTCAAATGCTTTTGTTTTTTGTTCTCATTTCTTTAATTCTGATGAACTGTTTGATAGTTTTTGTAGCTTTGTCAATTCACAAGTGTTTATTTAAATACAAATGCGGAAATGTAATAACACGGTGAATTAACTTTCAATTTAATGGTGTATTAGAATGAATCAGCTACAATTTGAAATTCTAAGTGAACTTCAGCTTCTTGTTCTTGGAAGTAGAAAACAAGGTATGAATACTTGATGAAAATATTCAACTTACTAACTAATGAGGTTGTGCAATTTCTATATAGACAATATGTCTTTTGGTACATGCACTCACTAATCAGTTAAGCTAAAACTAGAAATAGACAAAAACAACATTACATTTGACTACTATCTATTTCTAGCTAACACAAACTATGACATTCCTTTTTTCTTCCAGCCTTATCCCTTCTGTCATTTGTCTTGTTCATCTTCTAAGATTCATTGTAGACTTGTCTCCATCTTCACAGGTTTGACTGATCCTGTAATGACAGAGCTTCAGAATCACTTGTATTGTTCGTTTGCAAATCTCCTAAAATTTAGCTTCTTGAATCAACCGAGTACTCACTTGAATTTACTTCGAGAAGTCACAGTGAATGACTTCTTGATTAGAATAGACTTCTCAAATCATACTTGAAACACAGACTTCTCAATTGGTTTTATTGTACTCCTTGAATGGTTCAATCTTTAGTACTTCTCGATTGCTCCTCTGGCTAACGTTTTGATTTGTTCAATTGTACTTCTCGAATGGTTCAATCTTCGCACTTCTCAAATAACTATCAATTCTTTGACTTCTCGATCACTTCTCACTTCTCGATTGATTGATAAGTTACTTGAGTATTTGAGATTTCTCTACCAGTTTCACAGTTCTGACTTCTCTATCAGGATGACTTCTTTATCATGCATTTGTCTTGGAGTACTTTTCACTGCAATTCTTATTTGATGAAGTCTTCATTATTTTGATGCATGATTCAGACTTGAATCTTCTATCAATCTTTATTCTTGACTCACATTTACATATTGACTTCACAGTAGAAACATACTTCTATCTGCAAATACATTAAGACATTCTAAGAACACATCCTAATATAAAAACATTACATGTGTTACATCAAGACAAGTAATCATACAGAGTATGTTTGATTTGGTCCAACATAGTAGCCTAGTATTAATGTCATTATGATTGTCATACAATATTTTATAACATAGTTGAATGAGATATTCTCCCCCTCTCCTTTTATTAGACTCTTTTTCAAAAAGAAAAAATTATTCTTATTTGTTCATATCATTTTTAATACATATTTTTACATATTTTTTCAAGATTATCACTTATTTCTATTTTTCATGTTTAACACTACAATTCATATATTTTTAATAGTTTTTACTATTCAAGGCATTTATTAAGGATAAACACATAAATAAATTACATTATATAATTAAAGATGTCTTAAATTTTGTTTTTTTTTAAAAAAATCACGTAAAAAAAGAACTAAGGGAGTACAATATTTTTATGATTAATTGATTACATTATATGATTACAACATTTGAATGTATAATTCAACTTATAAATATTTCAATATGGTAATACTCGATAAATTGATAATCTAAATTAATTAATAATTTTTTGTAATCCCGACTCAAATTTTATATAATAAATTAATAATTCAAGCAAAAAATGGAGTTGTTCTAGGAACAAGTTGGCTGCAATTGGGGAATTGTAATTAAAATATTAGAGTATATAATTTTGTAGGATATAATTTACAAAATAAGATTATCTTAAAATTATTTACTCCCGGCTCAAATTTTACATAATAAATAAATTATTATACGATAATTTGTTAATCTAAATTAATTAATAATTTTTGGTAGTCCCGACTCAAATTTTATATAATAAATTAAATAATTCAAGCAAAGAATGGAGTTGTTTTAGGAAAAAGTTGGGTGAAATTGGGAAATTGTAATTAGAATATAAGAGTGTCTAGTTTCGTACGATATAATTTGCAAAATAAGATTATTTGAAAATTATTTATTACTGGCTCAAATTTTATATAATAAATAAATTAATATTGGATAATTTGATAATTTAATTAATTAATAATTTTTTGTAGTCCCAACTCGAATTTTATACAATAAATTAATAATTCAAGTATAAAAAGGAGTTATTTTAAAAATAAGTTGGGTGGTATTGAGGAATAAGAGTATGTAGTTTTGTAGAATATAGTTTGCAATATATAAGTTTATTTTAAAATTATTTACATTTATTTTTTTAGGAAATTGTTTATAATTTGAGCGGTGATTAAATTATTATATTTAGATTGTACTTAGTATAAAATTTATATATATAGAAGAATAATAATATTATATCATTCATGAGATTTAATTAATTAGTTGTTATTTTAAAACTTAAAATAGTTAAATTAATGATAATATTATAATATTTATGAGATTCGATTATGAGATACAATTTTAAATGAATTTGATAGTTTGTGGGTGATTAAATTGAGATGTTTAGATTGTATTTAGTATATATTTTAATAAAATTTAATATAAATAAAAGAATAATAATGTTATATCATTAATGAGATATAATCAAATTGATTGTTATTTTAAATGAATTAAAGAGTTTGAGTAGTGGAGAAACTGAACTGTAAATAAGATGTAGTTGAGTCTCAGCATATCACATAATATATTTATATTAATTATTTTTCTAAAATAAGTAATATGTAATTTTTTTTTGAAATCATTTTAATCTTTTTAGAAAGTGTCAACCAACCATACCAAACTAACAATAAAACCATGTTTCGCTTATAATAATATAATATAGATTTCTTCTGTTCTTAGTTGTTCAATTTAATTTTTTCATAATTATATTAATTAATTTTGACTAGTAACTAGAGATTTAAGATTAAAAAAATCGCTGATTTTTAAGTTAATTTTATGTGAATAAGATGCTTCATTAAAATTCAATCTTAGAAAAATTGAACTAAGAAAACTTGGAAAAGTATAAATAGTGGTAAATATGTCATTAAATTTTGCTATCGCACATGATATGTGTTTGAATGATACTCCTTTCGTTTACATCCATTTTTTAAATAAATTTTATTTTTTAAGATTATCTTTATATTTATTATTTTCAAGATTTGATTCATTTAAAATTTAGTTAAACTGTCATTATATTTATCGCACAAGATTTGATTTAAGATTAAGGGTATGAAGAGAAATTTATTCAATAAATTTCTTTTTAATATATGTAATTTTTTTAAAATGGATATGTAAATAAAAATGATGAGTAATATGAAAATTGAACGGGCAAACCATTGAAATTAGTGTTGGGGTGAGTTTAGCAAAATTGAGAGTGACCCCTTATTACACGTTCTACCTAATATACAAAAAATTACAAATATTTTCAAAACTACTACATGAGTATATATACCAACTTGATATCCTAGCTAAAGGACTCCCCTTGCGATAAATTGTTGCCTCTAAAAACATTTAACTTGTTAAAATTCAACATTTGACACTACGCCATAAGTGCTCATATGCGATGCTCTCTGATGTTGCCTTATGTGCCAAATGGTGTTACCTTAGGCCTGAAATTGAAAAATGCAACACTTTTTGAGTGTTGCATCTGCGGCCATTGCCTTTGATTTCTAATGCAACACTTTTGTTGTGTAATGCAACACCACTGAAAGTATTGCATATTGGTCATAATGCAACACCACCATGGTATAAATGCAACAAAATTTAGTGTTGCTTTAAATGTGAAACTGGGACACAATCTACTACACAATGTCACAATCTTCAGTCCTGCACTAATGGTGCGTACATAGTGTCCTGCACTACAGCTACTAGTGCGACAATGCCTACTGCCTGCATATCATGTGAAAAAACAAACATAAGATAATGATATGGTTAGAGAGAATCAGAGAAATACCAGTGCCTACAGCACTTCTAAATGCATATTGATTGCCCCTCCTTTTTGTGACATGTTGATTGCTAGTTTCCACTGCAAATGCCATTGAGATACTTAGCGGCCAACCTTATATAAGTCTATAATATATTTTCACATATAATAAATATGTGAAAATGGCTCCTGCTGCAGCTAGAGATACCATCACATTTTATATGTTTTGCACACACAAAGCAGACCCAGAAATTCAATCAAATATAAACAAAAGTTGAAAACCCTCAAATTTAACTAGATGTGAACACTAATTCCCTGCACAAGATAGACAATATCAAATTACACACTTTATATATATCTCTCAACAATAATCCATATATGAAATTTAAAAGAAAATAAACAAACACACAATTTACCTTAATGAAATCCCNCGGCCAACCTTATATAAGTCTATAATATATTTTCACATATAATAAATATGTGAAAATGGCTCCTGCTGCAGCTAGAGATACCATCACATTTTATATGTTTTGCACACACAAAGCAGACCCAGAAATTCAATCAAATATAAACAAAAGTTGAAAACCCCCAAATTTAACTAGATGCGAACACTAATTCCCTGCACAAGATAGACAATATCAAATTACACACTTTATATATATCTCTCAACAATAATCCATATATGAAATTTAAAAGAAAATAAACAAACACACAATTTACCTTAATGAAATCCCCAAATTTAACTCCTAACCACCTCGGAATTGACAAGTCTCAAATTGAGTCTCTAACAAAAACAATAGATATATAATTGGAAATCAAAATAATAGAAATTAGTGAGGAGCCAATCAATTGGAGCAAGGAAAATATAATTAGAGACAAAGAGTGAAAACCCCAATTTTAAAGCCCTAACTACCACTAACACATAGATAGACACAATTACATACATATAAATCTATACATATATCAACAAATCCATCTTTGTTTCTTCACAAACCACTAACACATAGATAAACACAATTACATATAGAAACAGAGGCGATGAATGCGTACCTAGCATCGTCGAACAACAATCTTGATGATTATGCAGTGCAATCTCGAAACCCCCAAAAACCCCTAAAAATGTGAGCACAAAATCGGAGTACAAATTCAGAAATAAACAAGAAATATTGTGGACCTCCTTCATCTTGAGAAATATCAAAACCCGATTTAAGCTCCTTCGATATAACCCGATCTGGAGATGAGCTTCGATTTAACCAAAACCCTAACTGAAACTTACGAATCTAATGCCCGAATTGAAGGGTACGTCTTCAATTTGGAGGGTAGATCTTCGATTTGAAGAGTACATCTTCGATTTGTGAAGGTAGATCTTCGATGTGAGGGTAATAAAATAGTATCAGGAGTGTGTTTGAGGGCAGAGAGGAATATATGAGTGTTTGGGGGGGAATATGCCGCCCAATTTTTCCCAAGTACTATGTACTGTGTAATGAGTGTAATGTTTTTTATTCGATTTTATTAAAAATATTGATAAAATTCAAGATTATTTTATTGTAAATTTAAATTTATATAATATAACAAAATTTAATATTTTTTATTAATATTGTAAATCACTTAAGAAAATATATGGTTCAATGAAAATATAATTAAAAAAATTATTAATATAGTATAAACAAATGGGAAGGTGTACTTTTGACCGGTTTGACTATTAAAAAAAATACACCGAATAAATTTGAAATTTTTTAAAGAAATTCACAAATCACTAAAATCATTAGATATTAACATCCGTATGGTTGGATCGTCGAAAAAGAAATTTAAAAAAATAGATTCAGCATTCAGCACAACACTAGTTATAGAGAATGTCTAGTTTGACCGGTATAAAATCACATAGAATAAAACTGAAAATTTTAAAAAAAAAATCGGCACCACTAAAATAGTCATATATTAACATCCGTACGGTTGGATCATCGAAAAAGAAATTTAGAAAAATAGATTCAGCATTCAGCACAACATTAGTTACAAAGAAAGTCTCGTTTGATCGGTTTGACTAGTATAAAATCACATAGAATAAAACTAAAATTTTTTTTTAAAAAAATTGGCATTACTAAAATAGTCAGATATTAACATCCGTACGGTTGGATCGTCGGAAAAGAAATTTTAAAAAATAAATTCAGCATTCAGCACAACACTAGTTACAGAGAAAGTCTAGTTTGACCGGTTTGACTAGTATAAAATCACATAGAATAAAACTGAAATTTTAAAAAAAAAATTTGGTGCCACTAAAATATTCAGATATTAACATTTGTACGATTGGATCATCGAAAAATAAATTTAAAAAAATAGATTCAGCGTTCAGCACAACACTAGTTATAGAGAACGTCTAATTTGACTAGTATAAAATCATATATAATAAAATTGAATTTTTTTAAAAAAAAATTGGCATCACTTAAATAGTCAGATATTAACATCTGTGCGGTTTGACTAGTAGTTTGACCGGTTTGACTAGTATAAAATCACATAGAATAAAACTGAAATTTTTTTAAAAAAATTTAGCACCACTAAAATAGTCAGATATTAACATCCGTATAGTCAAATAAATTAAAAAAAATTAATTAAGCAATCGGGTTATACTAATTATTATATAAAGACTAGAAAATACAAAGGCAACACCAAACAACCAAATGCAACGCTTATGATGGGGACCACATGCCACGTCAGCATGGGACTTGTCGCCACGTCAGCAGATGTGGGCCCCAAAACTACCATGTCACGTCAACAGTGGTGGCCCCCACTGCCATGTCAGCGTGGGTTCCACTGCCACGTCAACAGTGGTGGCCCACTTGTGGGCCCCACCAGCCACGTCAGCATGAGCTCCACTGCCACATCATCCGTGATGGCCCCCCACTGCCATGTCAGCGCTAGCCCACTGCCACGTCAACAATTATTAAAAAAAAAATTAGCTAATACAACACCTTTCGTTAGTGTTGCATTCACTGCAACACCGTGAGTAACATGCAACACGAAATTTTATCTAATGCAATACTATTTTAGCAGTGTTGCAAAAGAACCAAAAATTCAGAGCTACCGCAACGTTTTCAGTGCAACGCTTTCTAAAAGCATTGCCTATGAGCACTTATGGCGTAGCGTGAATTTCTAAACAAACCGCTCAATTGTTTTTTTTAAACTAAATTCAAAAATTATTATTCCAGAAACTGTCCAACTCGCATATACCAGTTTTATTATAATTGTGTCAAGTTCGAATTATGTCAGTGAAAATCACAAATGATTGTAATTTATCAAAGAATTATTAATGTTACATATTTTATCTTAGTTTTAGATATTTTTTACAATATAAATACTATAAAGGATGAGTGATTTATTACAACAACTCAAGCCCAATACCGATACCAATAACCCACAAGCCCATAAAAGCTAGCAATATTTGTTATATATTAATTATTAATTTGTCCTTATAAAAGCTCAAACATACACAATTTTATTCGATTTGAGATGTTACAAACACCCCACTTCATTGGGTCCACGTCGAACTTACACAACCTGGACAGTGCCTTAGCATTTCTGGCCGGGTATGGTTTTAATACCATTATAACAACCCAAAATCATAATTGAATGCATACCAGACCCAATAACTCACAATAGGAAAATAGTCTAATACACATTTTATTCGATGTGAGATGTTACATTTATTATTAACTATCCAATAATAATATTATATGTTATGATCCTGATTCCGCGAGTGAAAATATGCGAAGTTACCTCTAATTTCAAATATGAAATGAGGTAAAATATATTCATCTCATCGTGGAGCCTCGTGTAAATATATATATATCTTTAAATAAGGTAGAAGAGTCACGGGGAAATTGGCAACCCTGACATCAAATTCATAGGCCCTACCAAATTAAAGTACACTCTGTACATGCGAGGAGGAAAATAGATAAAATAAATAAAATATCCGATTTTGTTGACTTTTCACTTCAACATCGGTAGCCTCCATCCTGCTCCAAGATAAAAACAATACTATATATATTGTTCAGCTGATTCAAATTGACTAGTTGTCATGTCAACTTCCAACAACACCAATATTTCTCATCGTTGTAGTATTTAATAAATAATTTATAAATTAACGTGGAGTGAATATTCAAAATTTTGTATTATTTTATAAATAAAAAAATTGAATACCCTCGACCTAAAAATATAAAATTATTTTAAAAAAAATACTTGGATTATTGTTGCTAAGTTACATAGAACAAAATGTTAATACCAAAATGAAAATTTTATAATTTGAATATTTTTTGTTATAAAATTGTGGTCAAACTGCTCGAAAATATCATTTCTCTTACATGAAAGGTATTTCTCTTACAATTATTCAGAATTAAACCAAGTTGACTTGTATTTTAAATTATACTTCCTCTATTTTATCCATTTCTTTACGTTTTCATTTTGAGATGACCTTATCAATTATTTATATTTTAAAACTTACCAAAAATAGTAAAAAAAATTAATATAAAAAAACTTCATCCCTTCCTTTCCTCCATTATACTCATTTTATATATTAAATATTGATTGTTTTCGTTACTTTACCCACTATCCTCACTTTTCATTATTATTATATATATTTTCTTAATCTCCGTGTGCAATTGGATGTCACGGATAGAGTAGTGGTTGGGAGACTTGGTCTCTCTCGTTCACATGGCCCAGTATATGCAAATTGCAAACATAAATATTTTGTCAATATTTCTTCCAGAAGAACAAGACACGAAGAAAGAAAATGTATGCATGAAGTTCCATATATGAACAAATTAACTTAAGATATACGGAGAATATTATAATTAATGGCAAAATCAGAATTTAAAATAACTTACTATTAAAAAATATATAATAATAATTTTTAAATATAATTTAAAATTATAATTTTAAGAATAAAAAACCCGTCCATATATCATTGTTCGATAGCTCATCGAACTGATTGAATTCCCCATTATCTAATTAATGATTTCAATTAATTCCAATTTATTCGATTAATCTTTGTTCCGTGTCTTGACCGATTAACCGTTTTTTATAACACTGCTATGCATACTTGACAGTAAGATAGGAAGAGTGACCAAACTGAAGTATTGGGTTGGTTTTCTCCCGTGAACCTTGAAAAAATATTGATTAAGATTTTGGTCTACCGCGTTAAAAATCCTGTAAAAGTCTAATCTGTTGAACAAATAAAAGCAGGGCAATCAGAGTCATTTTGAAGAGCCCCCTTTTCATCTGTCACCTTTTCTTCCTGCTGCCATATTTTTGGCAAGTGTGTGTGTGTGTGTTTTTACATTCCTACATTTTCAACTTTGTTTTACTTTTTGAACTGATTCTATCAGGCTTCATCATTTTATCAGGAGAAGAGACTGAAATGAAGTGTTTTCATTACTTCAAGGATAGAAGTAGTAGAGGACAAAGATCAGAGCCTATACTGAAAAATACAAGCAGTTTAACCAACTCAAGTGTTTCAGCTGCCGAGAGAGTGATAAAATCTTCTGGTTCAACCGCGTCACCCCGTGGCATACCGGAAATGTACGAGGAAAAGGCTATGAATTTGAGGGTGTTTACGTACTCGGAGTTGAAGCAAGCAACTAATGATTTTAGTAGGTTGCTTAAGATTGGAGAAGGTGGATTTGGAAGCGTTTATAAAGGTACAATCAAACCTGTTGCGGGCAAGGGTCAGGGGATTGCGGTTGCGATTAAACAGCTCAACAGGGATGGCTTTCAGGTATCTCTACTTATAAATTGCCTAATTGAAAACTCCTGTTAGTTATCAGTACAGATCATAATTTCCGGGCCACAATTAGGGGCAATATAAGTAGTTCTGGTACATATACACATGCACAACTTGCTTCACATCTAAAATGTTAATAGTTATGAGAAATAAACCCAGGATTTACAAGCTTAATGTTTTGTAGATTGAGATCTATGTTACTTGGACTCTTCGATCCGACCTATTATGAAAAATAAAACTCAGGCTTCTTATGCATCTCTACACTCTTACCCGTAATTCTCAGTCAGAAGCAAAAACATTAGGTTTTTAAAGTGAGATTAGTAAATCTCCACAGGATGCATGTAGGGTTTGACTATTTGCCTACTAACTTCCTCTAAATTCATTTTTGTTTTCTGTTGAATAATTTCTACAGGGTCATAAACAATGGGTTGCAGAAGTACAATTTCTCGGTGTTGTGGAGCACCCGAATCTTGTCAAACTCATTGGATATTGTGCTGTAGATGGAGAAAGAGGGATCCAGCGACTACTTGTATATGAACTTATGCCTAACAAAAGCCTGGAAGATCATCTATTCAGCAAGGCATATACCACACTGTCCTGGCCAAAGAGATTGCAGATAGTGCTGGGAGCAGCTCAAGGCTTAGCTTATTTGCATGAAGAGTTGGAAGTACAGGTTTGTTTTTATCTTGAACAATCTTCAAGTTTCTTATTCTAATGTTAATCATGAGGTTTGGAAGAAAAAAATCATTTTTTGCTTTAAAAATAAACGTAGGAAGGTTTAGTAACCTGTTGTCTGCTGTCACAACTGTTCAGGTGATATTTCGAGATTTTAAGGCATCAAATGTGCTATTAGACGAGGATTTCAAGCCGAAGCTTTCAGATTTTGGGTTGGCCAGGGAAGGGCCAACTGGTGAGCATACTCATGTCTCAACAGAGGTAAGTAAACTTGTTTGGCCAACAGGATGGCTGAATGTTGTTGATGCCTTACGTTATCTTGTTTAATGTAAATAGGTTATGGGAACATTTGGTTATGCTGCTCCAGATTACATTGAGACAGGACATCTTACCACTAAGAGCGATGTCTGGAGTTTCGGCGTGGTTTTGTATGAAATGTTAACTGGAAGGCGGTCATTAGAGAGAAACAGACCTAAATCAGAACAACAGCTTCTAGAATGGATCAAACATTATCCAGCAGACAGTAAGAAATTTGGTATGATAATGGACCCGAGACTTGAAAGTAAGTACTCCCTCACTGCAGCTCAGAAAATTGCCAAGTTGGCTGACAGTTGCTTGGGGAAGAGTGCAAAGAATCGTCCAATGATGAGTCAGGTAGTTGAAAGTTTAAAACAAATTATTCAAGTTTCAGGCGAAGGAAGCCCCTCTAATAAAAAAACTGATTTCACTGATTATGAAGAAATAGAACAGACTGATAAACAAAAAAATTTGGGAGTATCCGAATCAGCGAAAAGGCGAATAGCACACTTGGCTAAATTAAGTGAACATGTTGGCGGAATCAGTAAAAGAGGGTTTATGCTCGTGCAGAGAGCGAAAGTAACCTAGGAAGTTGTTTCATCAAGGGGCTTGCTATCTCCACCTATGGTAAATGATTGCAGTATCGACCACGACGTAAAAAACATAATCTTTGGAATAGCTGAAACGTTCTATAGAGGTGAAAGTTAGACTTTCATAAGCAGTTCTGTGCTGAAGTTGACAAATAAAACTATGGTCTTCTTATTCATATGTACAGGTAATATCAAGAAAGCTGAGTCAAAGGCCTGTGTTCTACTCAATATCGTACAAATAACCACATTCTAGAACTGTTAACGAGATTAAGTTCACTAAGGTTTCTATCATTAATTTTCCATTTATATTTGAATGCATCCTACAGATCTGTATAATGTAGTCAAACAAAAAACAAGAACAAGCACCAGGATAAGAAAAACATGGAATCATTCATTCCAGTGAGAAACATGCCAAAAATCAACAAATCAACAAGGGAAAGAAGTAAACAGGTGAAAATATCTAAAATGCCAACCATTCAAAATTTGGCAATTCACTTTCAGCCTATAAGTCAACCAAACTTGTAAACAATCCGTATATTAAAACAGAAAAATCTCACAAATCTATAACCAAAAACTACAAACACTTAAAACTAAAAATGGACCTCGTGAATGTATGTGAAACTAACGCACCGAAATCTCCACCGCATTACAATATACTATCATCTTTTCTGATAAATGCTACTTCAAATGCTTGCTGCCTCCACATTCCCATTGCTCACTTTAAAGCTCCCATCAGTTGAAGGTTTAAACTGTTTGCATGTTACGGTCAGTTGGTATACACAATCCACCCAGATCCTAAGACACCCTATTGTCAAGCCGAAAGGCATAACTGAAGAACTATAGAATAATTGAAGCAAGAGGTAAAGATTACTGAGTCACACCAGTCTCATTTTTAAATCCACACCAATTCATATACATACAAAGTTGCAGTACAATCACTAAGAATCTACGTTTCATCCTCAGTATTATTATAACCTGCCTAAAATTACGGCCAAGAATAGTTCCCGGTATTTTATTTTCAAGGAGTTCTACGTCCCTATCCAGGAAAAGAAAATTTATTAAGAGATGAGAGCGCTTCCAAATAAGGGTCGAATAAGTTCTAAAGCTACTTCAAATCATATACCACAGTAGAGCCAGAAATATGATTCGGGTTTGCATTTATCATGTTTCCCCATGTTATAGTTCTGAATGCTGTTTTTAGCAGAAAGTGTCTTATACAAGGTGTAGAGCCTTCAAAGTTCTGCAAAAACTTTCATTTGGACACTACTTGGTTTTGCTGAAGTAGATTGCTATTTCTCAATTTCCTCTCCTGGTATTTCATTCGTCAAAATCCTGGAGTTCAAAAGCGTACCTTGTTACTACTTATTCGGAAAATAAATCTTACTAATTTGTTTGAAATACTCCATAAAAGTTCAGCACTTTCTTTGAGAATCGAGATCACCTATGGTAGAACTCTGCTTCACGGATAAAATAACATTTTTCTTCAGGAATTAAAAAATCTTTTTGTTAGGAACGGCAATACTCTAATGGATTAGGTTCTCAATGTTTTTGTAGAGGTTCGCAATTGGACTGGTTTTAAGTGACTTCTCACATACCAGTGATCTTTAGTTCTCTAGAGGAGAACATTCGATGTTTCCATCATTGGTATATATACATTGCTCAATTGTGTGGGAACTGGTTCACACAACTTATGCCCCCCCCCC
>QRFB01007123.1:373-33455 GCA_008931105.1 Oenanthe javanica | reverse complement strand
AAAGCTTCTGTTAGAGCTAAGTATTCTAACTTTTCTCTTGTCCTTACAGTTACTAATTCATATATCTTGTTTTTACCTTCGTGCTTGTTTTGTTAATTGGTTTAATCTGCCTGTTCTTGTTTAATAATTTATATAACTGCCCCATTGTTGTGTGTAGTTTTTAATTACGATCCAACACAACTAGGGTAGGTGCTGCTTTGATAACTGCAGATATTGTGACAGGTTCTACTTTATCCACATTTAGACTAGCGAAATTAGGCTAGCACTTGCCGAGGGAGCAAGACTGCGAGGAGCTAAAAAAATTATCCGTGGATGTGAATGACAACAAACATGAAATGGAGAAAAACTTTGGGGTCTGATTTTCGATGTGGAGAACTCTGAGGAAAAGACCTGTTTGCGAGGTGAGATACTCGAGATGATTGACAGTGGTGCATATTATTGCTTTAAGTGTATGGCATCCTTGGTGCATGACATGAAGCATATGCTATGAGGCCAATAATATCTTGATACCAAAAGAACGAAAACAAATACACAAGAAATGTGGTGAGTCTAATATCACCCATCAAGAACTCAAATGCTATCCTCATATCATTTCCAATAAAAGCTCTGCTCTTCTCCTCACAAGTCATCACATATATTATTATCTATAACTTGTAAAGAAAATAAGATCCAGCTCAAGCACTGGCATGGCTCAAACAATGCTGCTCATGTCTTCAAGTAGTTGTGTTGCAGGCCATGCATGCAGTTGAGCATTTCAAGACATCAACTCATTCTCTACTTCAAACACTAAAGGCTCTCAAGCCTAAGCCTTTTTTCTGCCTTTTTTTTTGGGCTAAATGTGTACCATATTGCCTCCTCTTTCGGATATTTTCAATTCTTAGTCTTGGTCAACATTTACAACTTGAGCTCTCTTCAAGTCAACATTTTTGGGCTAAATGTGTATTATATTTTTTTCAAATTTATTTTATTGTGATTCCGTAAATTTAATGCAAAAACGTTTGATGTAATTCTGTAATTATACAATTGTATATGATCTATTATTAGTTTGAGTAAAAAAAACAAATTATATTTTTATAAATTTTATGTTATTAATTATCATTTAGTAATAATCCTCATTTTGTTAAATTATAAAAAGTGTACAAAAATATTCCTTGGTTTAAATTGATTTGAAGTTTATAAAGAAATTTAATAAGAAAGCTAAAAGATAATATTTTTCTTTAACAAAAATTTTACTTTAAAAATGAGTAATTACATTTATTATACGTATATCATTTTTTAATTATTTATGCAGCAAGAATCTTTTTAATAAAAATTTTAGTATATTGTTTTCTGAATTATATGTTTTTTCACTTTAGGACTACCCTCATAAGTCATACCATTCATATATAATATCAAATTATATATTTTTTTTCTCTTCATTGAATTTTATATAGTGTTACATATATAATATCAAATTAAATACACAAGTATAAAAGTATAATGGAATTAATAATTTTTATAATAAAAATGGTTGAAGTTTAAAAAATATTCAAACATTCATGGCGTAAAGATAATAAATCAACAAATTTTAATTTCCTAAAATTTATTTTTGATGGTCAACATGAATTGTATAATCATATAACTTGCACTACCTTTTGAAAATACATTTTTTCAATAATTTATTTTAACAAATGAATAATATATTCAATAATGTATGCTTTTTAAGGTCTACATAAATTTGTAATTTAAAATTGAAACTAAAATATATTCTATTTTACAACATTATAATTCTATACAAAACACATTTATTTATAATTATATACTGTACTTGTAATAGCAGTACCTATATGCCATGTCATATTACCCAGTCATCTGCCACGTCATCATGATGCATTGGTTAAAGCAAGTCCGCTAAAGAATGTCAACACAATCCTAAGTTCACCCCACATGACCCACACTCCGTACACAAGCTTACCTCATCACCACTAAATCCCCAAATTACCCTCTACAACTACAATATTTACACAATTTTCAAATAACAAAAGCCCTCAAGTGTCATTTCACCCCACCCTCATTAACCTATCAGATTTTATTCCTCCTATAAGTTTGGAACCATAAAACTAACTTCACTCCCCACTAAAAAAACACACACACACACACTTCATTTCCATGGCTATTCCTATCAAAAACCATAAATTTTTTCTCATATTTTTCATTATTTTTACCACTTCTTCGACGATCTCCGGTGAGTCGAATACCATGGGACCACCTCCCGAATGTTCGAGACCAATAGGAGGATGCCACGACAAACCATACGCGCTTAAACTCAAAATTATTGCGATTTTTGCCATACTAATCACTAGTATGATTGGCATTTGTCTTCCAATAATTACACGCGCGGTCCCTGCTCTTAGTCCGGACCGAAGGCTATTTGTTGTTGTGAAAGCATTTGCATCGGGTGTGATTCTTGCCACGGGGTACATGCACGTGTTACCGGACTCTTTCGATGCTCTTAAGTCAGAGTGTTTGCCTGATAAACCTTGGCATAATTATCCTTTTACGACGTTAGTTGCAATGTTTTCTGCGGTGTTAACGTTGATGGTTGATTCATTTGCCATGAGTTTGTTTAAGAAACATTATGCTAAGGAATTGGGAGAACAAAAGGCGGTTATTAATGAGAATGTGGAGTTGCAGAATCATTGTCATGGTCACGGTGTTGCAGCAGCTGAGGGGCTTGATACAACATTGCTACGATGTCGTGTTGTCGCTCAGGTATTTTTTTAATTTAATAAATTGAGTATCTGAAAAGATTAAAGGATGATATTCTAGTCTTTAAATGGTCTTTATATATTCAGATTTCACTACATGTTAGCATTTTAGTTTATTATTATTATTTATTACAGAGCAATCAAGATCATGAGATCGTGTATTTAAATTCTCTTGTTTCTAGTGATGTTTATGAGAATCCAATGCTTATTTGTGTGGTGCAGGTGTTAGAATTAGGGATTATTGTGCACTCAGTGATTATCGGATTGTCATTAGGGGCATCGGATAATCCATGCACGATAAGGCCACTTGTGGCTGCTTTATGTTTTCACCAAATGTTCGAAGGAATGGGTCTAGGAGGATGCATACTCCAGGTGAGTCTTCGAAACACATTATGAAATTTATTTTCTGTGTATTTTATTCAGTCTTGTCCTTATTCTTGTGTTTGATCATCAGGCTAATTATCGTACAAAGACGAATGCAATCATGGTGTTCTTTTTCTCGGCCACGACCCCATTTGGAATCATACTTGGGATTGGTTTGTCAAATGTGTACAGTGACAATAGTCCCACGGCACTGATAGTGGTAGGGATATTAGATGCGGCTTCAGCAGGATTACTGAATTATATGGCATTGGTTGATCTATTAGCACCTGATTTTATGGGTACAAAATTACAAGGAGATATGAAACTCCAAGCATTGTGTTATGTTGCAGTTGTGTTAGGTGCTGGAGGAATGTCTGTAATGGCAATTTGGGCTTAGTATTCATATGTTTATGATCTGGTTTTGTATTTAATTTGTGGGAGAAGAAAAACAAAATCCTGTTAATTATTTTTACGAATTCATCTTCTTGCTCGGTATATTATTTGTCTTTTTCCCCTTCAAATACAACATCCAGTGACTCCTGTATTACTCAATAATTTTGTTTCTTAAAATATTCAAGTAACCGAGGCACAAGCCCTCAAACAAGGGCAACCAAATCATACCTTTAAATAATCAAATTTAAAGACTCAGGTTTACAGAGCCGATGTGAACAATCACATCTGTCTATTATATAATAATGCAACATACACTTTTGAGAAGTGATTTTATTCCACCTCACTTATCACGTCAGTCAACTTCTGCCGCACCCCACTTTCATACGTTCTTTGACAAGTAAAAAACATAGTTTATTATGTTATTTGACAACTGATAAACAAAAATTCATGATTTTGCTTAGTCTGTCCTATGATTGTTATACCAAGCTACATATATTGTGCATGATGAGAGGATGGTACATAAAGGTTTGATGATCCATTAACTTCTACGACACTCACAAATATATATGTTTGATTCTATATACAAAATTATAATCTAGTCAGACAAGGCTAATGCCTTCAGCATCTACGGTCACTGCAATTCATGCGAGTAATATCCATGTTTTTGTATTTGGGGAATTCGGTTGTGATTTTTTCGTTATTTGTTAAAATTTGTGCATATTTGCCACTATGGCTGTGGCTTATATATGATCTTGGGTTTTGCTAGGCTATTTTAATTTGTTATGTTTAAATGGATTAGTTGGTGTTTTTAACCCGTGTTCAAGCTTGCAACACAGAACTTGTTTTTATAATTTCCTGATTCTGGAATTTGGCATCAGTAAGAGGATCCTATTCAGTTGCAGTTTGTTGGTCATTTTTTATGTGGATTGTTTTACTTGCAATTTTTGGATCGGGGGCGCATTTCAATCTGGACGTTCATCGGCTCAGGAGTACTATTGATAGCTGTTATTCTAAGCTGAAATAGAAGTCAAGAACAATCGTTTCTCACATAATTCTAAAAAGCTACCTTACCTGGGCCATCATGAGCATGAGATATATGAATTGTGGCATGAGGACGCTAAGATGCATGATATATGATATATATCTTGCAATTTTTTAAACTTACGTATGTAATCAGATGGGGCAATTTTGATTTATGATCAGTAAAGATTGAATATATGAATACATTTTCACAAGCATGTGAAGGGGAAAGCATTTGTTGTATGTTTAAATATATTATGCTTAGTTCACTTCTAGTTTCACAAGTATGACTATGGTGTTCTCTAGTGTATATGTAAAGGGAAACTTATAGGAATTGGGCTAGAATTCTACAATCCTGCCAATCTGTCTTATCTCTTTTCTAACAATTTTACTATTTATCACACAAGTAGAGATCACAGGAGCTACGACCCGAGGAAATGACCAGTAAAGGTTTAACCAGGTTCGAATTTTTAGCTACACAAAGGTATTATCAATGATCACTTGTTCTGTTTTCTTATGGGTTGAGATATATTTCTTGAGTTTTTTTGTCAATTTTTTTCTTTTTTCAGAGCTGAAGAATTTATAAAGAGATAGAGGATCAGTTGGGGAAGTAGAGTAAAAAAGGAGGAAATGTCTTTAAGTTCTTGTAGTTGTGCTCAGGAATAGTGTGAAATTGGTGGGTTGTTTGGCTGATATATTACCATTGTGTTTGATATCTTGTGTGGCTGATATGCTATGGAGACTCCAATGTGATTATTGAATTGTGAACATGCTCAGCTACGAGAAGCTGCACTTAGTGGCCTTCTTAAGTTTGCTTACAACCGGAGAGATGAAAGTTGATGTAGCTTGACTGCGTGAGTGAAGAAGGAATAAAATAAAACTAATACTAATTCTGCAAGATCGCTTGAAGAATATTAGCTTGATGGCACATGTGATCATCTACGGTAAAGAAGCGAGGTAACTTGGGGGAGCCTAATATAGTGAACCACCTGAAAAATATGCAATGGAACTAAATGTCACCGACAAATATTTTAAACCTGCTCTTAACACTTGGGCTGCAAAGCCATCTAATAAGCCTTAAAGGACTCTTCCACCCCCACCACGTCCTGTTTTTTCATGTTTCCGCTTCCACAAACTGATCATCACAGTGAAGCTGGCATCCAAAAAATGGAAACACTTTACAGTCCTACAACAACACTACTCTGTATTGAGCATTGCAATTCCCGTTCTAATAAAGAGATGAAGATAAAACCAGACACAGGTATGTTCATTCTATTGAAGCAATTAAATATCGTATATGCATTCTATTGTAAGAAAGACGTGAAGATAAAAATATAAACCTTCACATTCAGCTAAAATTGTATAATCTCTACATCCACACAGTTGGAACATCGCAAGGCATATCAAAATGAAAAATCACTAGGACTTCTTAGTCCAGCCACTATGACCTTGCGATAAAAATAATGGATTTCCCAAGTATACAGTGAGTTTACGATAAAAATTATCCACACTTAAGCTCAGAAAATATGAGACCATGTGCTAAGCACACATAGTAATATCAGATATATAGGATCCAGAAGTCCCATTACTTTCACTTCTTTCAGATATTATTATTTTTGTTATATATCCAAAGGACTTCCAGAAAAACAATTATAAATACCATATACATGGGAGCATCATCAGTCATACAGATTTCTTACCATTGCTAGTTATGTAGTCAAAGGACTCCAAAGCCTCTGAAGTATTACGGTAGATGTTTGGTGATAGCATATGAACCAGATGGTTATCTACCCAACTGTGTCAACATATATAGAAATGAGTCAGGATTCTGAAAAGTGGTTCTGTTAAGATAAAACAAAAATGGCCAATACAACAAGATTAGATAGCAATTATGACAATAGATAGCTACACTATATAAACATATAAATTTTACAGTTATCAAGTGATCTAAAGAGAGGAAGACAAGGTACAGGGCACAAACATTAAGCTCTCAAGTGCTTAATATAACAACAACAATAATTATTGATGATAAAAGTTGCTCATAGTTGTTGACTGATATATTCCTACCAATTACATATGTTTCAGGCTTGAGAACTCACCACTAATTTTGCTAATTTTTTTGCATAGGACCCCAGTTTAGCTTTATATATATATATATATATATATATATATATATATATATATATATTCAAACAAATACATAAATAATAAATCTTATCATTTAAGCTATAACTAAAATATTAATAAATAGAATAACNTATATATATATATATATATATATATATATATATATATATATATATTCATATATAACCTAATAAACAAACAGCTCCATGATGCAGCCAGACACACATATGCTTACTAATAAATTATTTGCGTAGCTGTATAAACTAGGAGAAAGAGATTAGAACAACATATACAAGGTCAAGGTACACTGATGAGATTATAATTCCTTATAGTATTTTTAAGAAACTAGTCTTATAGTATGTTAATTGATAAACATGACAAAGGTTGTATCCAGTACACAACAGTCCCGCATCAGTAGGGTCTGCAGAAGGTCCTGATTTACATAGCCTTACCCTATGTTATCCATAAGTACTCTTTCCTGGATTTCAACCCATGAGGCACGCTATAAATTTAAACAAGTTTCCATATTAGCAAACAGAAACAATTTAATTATTCAGTTCATAAAAATGAGCTTGCCCTTGGAGAATACGTAGTAGTAAAACAAAACCCAATATTACCATCTCCACTGTTTCTCTTCATCATTATATGAGACTTCCTTGACAGATGTGTCAGAATTCATCATGCTGCCTAACTTATCAATAATCACTGCAAAAGAAATATACGTGAGCTACTAAAAAATAATTTATATTAAAATATTTTGACTTTCGCTAGTGATGCTAATAACCTGATGAATCATTCATCTGCTCGCCATCCACCATTAATATAGGCACCTTCTTATAATCAGACCATTTGGTTTCTTTTTTGCTCAGTGGATTCACTCCATAATTTGGTATGGCACGTCATAGTAGTCCAGAAAAGCTGAGAACAATAACAAATTGCAATATTGTTATTGACACCTTAAGTGGATCAACAGAATTTTTAGACGAATCACATAACAAATCCAGAAGCATACATTATATATACAGCCCTTGCACAAAAGAAAAAAAATTGGACCAGAACAAAGAAAATATGCTTACAAAATATCTGCCAAGGCACTCGCATATCAAAATGTCGCAATACAATATGTTAGAAATTTTAAAAAAATATTAATCGAAATGTGCTTTATCATAATGTGCCTAGTCTATGGGTGTTGGCCAAGATACCACAATATGGCTGCAAAAACAATTGCCGACAGTACCACAGTGGAAACAATTTGCTAAAATACCACACATCCCGCATTTGAGATTTTGTCTATAACCAACATAGGTGATATGAATCAAAGACATGCTTGACTTCTGAATTTTTTAAGATCACATGTTGCAAAAATACATATCATATGTGGCAACAGGGCCCGCGGCGTAGGTGAACGACCGCACAAGGCCCCCAAAAATTTAGCGCCCCTAAATTTACAGGGTCTTATATATATTTATAGATATTTGTAACATAAAAAATTATGGTTTATTAATCAAGTTGAGAAATATTGATAATATTATAACTAAAATCAAATTCATTAACCTTTATTTTTATGTACAATATTTTTCGATAGTTTATTTCATTTAAAAAATATAGTTTAATGATTTTATTGTATATTGAAGTATATAAAGAGCCTAATTTTAAATTTTTGCACAGGGTCCCGAAAATGTTTGCTACGCTCCTGGTGGCACATCCCTGGTCTTCGTGACTACTTGCATAGCTCGTTTGTAATAATCTCTTGCACATTACTGGCAAATGCAACTACCTGCACATTGCTTGTTTCTGTGGAAGATACACATATAAAATGTGCATTACGCTACGTTTAACCCTCCCCCCAGATTGCCTTAATTTGGTTGTCCACACTCATTCCTATTGTAGTAGTAGCATTTTTTACCTGCCATAAATTGTTGCAAGTATTATACGCATTACGAAAAGATCATCACCAGAAATAAATAAAATTCATGACAGAAATGTAAAACTATTACTGTAAGTCAAAAAATCAGATATTAAACATCAAATCATTTCTCTAACCACCCTCTCTCTCTCACACACACGCACACACTCTCTCTCTGTGTATCTCTCTCGCTCTCTCTCTCTGTATCTCTCTCTCTGTCTCTCTCTCTCTGTCTCTCTCTCACAAGCACACATTTATACATATATACCTTTAACTTTGTTACAGAACGGACAAGCTTCGTACTGATACAACACAAACTCCTTTAGCATATACTCCGGTGATCTCGGAAGCTCCTTCGCATACACTTGCTCTCCGCAATACGACGCCACTCCGGCGGCGAAAATGATCCCTCCGGCAACTCCAATTGACGGCCTCAACCACGGAGAAGACAGCGACTGCGATCGCGAAGAAGAGGAGAACAATCTGGAAGTAAGAAGACGAGTTGCCGGAGCACGGCGGCGGAGTGACGGCCGGAGAGAAAAGGACGGGAGAGAGCGAAAGAGGCGAGAGTGCAAGTAGCTCGATTCATTTTTCCGATCGGTGTGTATGTAAAAATGATCCTCCATTTTTATCTCACTATACATCTAAAAAATAAATGGCTTTTTTCAAAAATACTAGTATTACTATAAAACCTTTTTTTAAAAAAATAAAAAATTACAAAACATTTTTTTATAGGGCTTCATATTCCTGAGGGTGACCTTAGGTAACTACCTGAGGTTAAAAGAAATTTTCATACAAATGCACAAGGGCATATTTGTAATTACAAAAGGTAAATTTTAAAATAACAAAATTGCCATTAGTATTTACATACAAACTCCTTATAACTTTAGGTATGTTCCCTGAGGTCATCCTTAGGAACATTTTTCTCTTTTTTATATTTTATTTTTAAAAATATGGGTTTTAACTTTGCAACCTAGAGTGTAATTCGGTTAATAAAATGCAACTTATTGTTTTTAAAATTTTAACTTTTAATTAAAATTAATAAAATACAATTCATTATTTTTCTTAAACGGACTATACACATTTATATTATAATATAATAATAAAATTTAAGATTTTTAATAAATTATTAAATTAAACAAAAGAATAGCATTGTTATATCATTTGAAATAAATAAATTAATTAAAACTATTAAATTTAATATTAAATATGATATTTTTTATGATATAAAACACGACACAAAAATATATGTAATTTTTCTAAAATATTTATATTTTAACTCACATTTTTAAATTAAAATAATTTAAAATTTATCATTTATAAAATATAATATTTAATTTTATATCATATTTTAAATAATAATTTGAATTAATATTAATGTATAATATAAATAAGGGTTTTTTAAAAAAATATCTAAGGATAAAATTTTTTTTGTAAAATTATTGATTTTTTTAAAAATATTTTGCAAAAATGCGAATCTTTTTAAAAATAATTACAAAAATACGATTTTTTTTAAAAAAATTGCAAAATTACGCGTTTGTAACTTTGCAACCATATTTGCAACTAAAATCAATTGAAATTAACCACAAATGCAACTTTAAATTTTAGTGAAAATAATTATTTTTTGGTTGCATTTATGGTTGCATTTCGAAAAATAAATTGTATTTGGTTGATTTTGGTTGCAAACAGTATTTTCGCAAAACAAATCCGAAAACGGGAAAATTGCAAAAAAAAATAAAAAAAATAGTATTTTTGGTAAATACCCTATAAATAAAGGATAAAAATAAAATTACTATAATAAATGATATTATAATTTAAAAAATTTAGATTAATAAAATGAATTAAAGATTTAAAAATATAATAATACATACAAATTATAAATATTATTATTATTTATTATATATATGTATATGTATTTATTAAATATAAAGATGGGTAATCGGAGATCGGGGGAAAGACACGAATACCGTCCTAGCCCGATACCGAAATTTTTATGATATCTCCCGAGCTCGAGGTTAAGAAATGTAGTTGCATGCGGCTAATATAGCCATTTATTGTTATATCAATTTCTAAAAGAGGAGTGAGGTGGCCCCATTTGTTTCAACTGTATAAGTTGCTACTTATCGGGAAACAAATTTATTTGTATGGATTACAGAGAATTTCCGATTCCAATTGAATACATTGTCCTTTAAGTATTTGCAATCTTCACAAGACACTCCCTTAAAATTGCACAAAAATATTAAGGAAAGAAGTAATAAATCAAAGAAAAATAATGGATGCACAAATGATTCAAGATATGGCTTCAGTTGCCAATGCCATAGACACCATTTCGACCAAAATCATTCGGCCTGAGGAAGAAACACCCCGAGTCACCACCGCCAAGGATCAAGNAAAATATTAAGGAAAGAAGTAATAAATCAAAGAAAAATAATGGATGCACAAATGATTCAAGATATGGCTTCAGTTGCCAATGCCACAGACACCATTTCGACCAAAATCATTCGGCCGGAGGAAGAAACACCCCGAGTCACCACCGTCAAGGATCAAGTCCCAGTTATCGATTTTTCCACCAAGGATGATGACCAACTTGTGGCTCAAATCTACAAGGCATGCTCTGAGTGGGGTACTTTTCAGTTAGTGGATCATGGTATTACTAATGATATTATAAGTAAAATGAAACAAGTTGGGACTCACTTTTTTAAGTTGTCGAAAGAAGTTTATATGAATCCTCTTGGTGCCGAGAGTATTGAAGGCTATGGAAGCAAGTTACAAAAACAAGTTGATGGAATTATCGAAGGACGTGTTGATCACTTGTTTCAGATATTATCTCCACCTGCANATCTCCATCTGCGGCTGTTAATTATCAGTGTTGGCCAAGCAATCCACCTTCTTACAGGTAATACTTAGAGGGTGCTGATCCAGGATAATCATTTGCGGTTAAACTTTTCTAGCAAATGATTTCGAGCCCTTGGATCAGCTTGTTATTAACAACGGCTCGTCCCTGTTTTTTTCTAAATCGTGACCGTCCTGATCCGAGGGCTGGCTAGGAAATCATTTAATGGAAAAGCTTATCCAGCAAATGATGATTGCTCTGGATCAACTCCCATACTTAGATACCGAAAATTGAGGAATCGCCTAGTGGCAAAAGGTTATCCTCGAACCACTCCTTACTAATTTCTTCTCCTCTCCTACTTAAAAATTACACAAACTCCAGAAAACAAATTTGAACTTTATAAATAAGGCAGCAACAGTTCCATTAATATTTTGAATAGTGCTCGATATAACGATCAACAAGACAGTGTGTACAAATTTGAATAAGTGTTCCTCCTTTTCGTGCACCTAAAGAAATTATGTACCAAAAAAAAAATTTGATCTCTATCACGATTATAAGACAGTGTGTAGAAGTGTACAACTACAGATATATACATGTGGTGTTGAAGTTATAGTGTCATAATCTGCTTGACCGCTTATTAGCATTATACGATATAAATTTTTTGTATATTGGATGATTGTAGGGAGGCAACTGAGTAGTATACAAAGTATTTGCATAAGGTGGGGGAGAGACTTTTAAGGTGGTTTATCTAAAGGGATAGGGTTAGAGGAGAATGAGCTCAGGGCAGCAGTTGACGGAGTTGATCTTGTCTACCTCTTGAAGATTAATTATTATCCTCCATGTCCAGGCCCTGACCTAGCACTCGGCATTCAGGCTCATGCCGACATGATTGCCATGACCATTCTTGTTCCTAATGATGTGCAGGGCCTCCAAGTTTTCCATGAGGGGAATTGGATTGATGCTCAGCACATTCCCAATGCACTTGTCATTTTTATTGGTTCTTGTTAAAGAATACCATTATATACATGACCTTGGCTACATATATTTGGTCTAATCCGACAAAACATCCATATCGTGTTGCACCGTAACACAAAATTTAGTTTTCTTACTTTTTGCTCTACAGTTATTGTGGCGCCCTCCCAATCCGGATCTAGATTAGGGATTCACTAAACATCTAGATGCAAACACCTTAGTAGATATTAATAAAATATAAAGTATATGACCCCATTGTACAAACCTGGATCATAAATAGGTGATGGTATGAAACAAGCAATTTAACTAACCAATTTAAGTTGCAACTAAAATTTTATATTACATACCCAAATTTCAGTTTACACAAAACTACAAAAACTTAAGCCAAAACACTTGTTCATTTTCTAACCCTGATCATCAAACTTCTACCTGAGCAGCCCCTGAGGTACCTACACCTCTAGGAAAATCACGACAACAATTCTTCCTAGCTGTCCTCCAAAGGCGAACCATAGTTCTTCTTAGCTGAAAAGGGTTAGGAGAATAATAGCAAGAATGAGCTAACAATGCTCAGCAAGTAACCATAAGCGAACAGTAACAATTCTGAATGTGACAGAATTCAGGATTTCTGAGTAACGCATCAACGATTCAACATTGAACAATTTTAATAAAGATTCACCCAAAAAGACGGTAAGAAAATGTTATAACTTTATAGAAAATTATTTTCAGCTTTTATAAAACAACGCTTTGGTTCAAAGGGCAAACCAATTTCATTTGTGTAAAAGTATAACCTTAAAATAAAATAAATAATTTGATTGGATTTTTTCCACCAACGCACGGACAATACGGGTGATCAGCCACGTAATGTCCCCATACCGGACACAAGGTCCCTCTGGACTTTGACAATTGGGTTCCCAATTAGACACACTATGGCCTTTAATAATGCTGGAGTAGGACCGCCCTAGCCTCTTACGCTAATTAAATAAAAGTGTTGGACCGGCGTCTTGGCCTCTTACGCTCTCCAATCTTTAGGAATCCGTAGAAATCATAAGTCAGAATTCCTAAACCATTTATCAAAACATTCTTTATAAATCTTTTCAAAATCCTTTACCTGAAATCATTTCATTTCAGGAAAACACTTTCATTCAAATCAGTCTTTTATCCCATTAAGGGCAATAAAACCATTTCAAAACATTAGTAATGAAAACAAGGCAAGTTAAGAGAATTGTTTTGGTTTAAAGACTAGTTTAATGATTTAGTAGCAAAGAGGTAGTGTAGTCTTGTGACGACAGGGAATTAAGGTAATTATGGGATCAATATTTTAGTTTAGAACATACAAAACATGGTTAAATAATGTATATAGGCATGGTATATTAGATGGATAACAGGAAGTTTTTGGTAAGAAATAAAAAAGAATCAGGAATTTAATATTTGTGCAGGTTCAACAGGGTATATATGTAAAACAGGGTATACAAGAAGGTTTAGAAGTTACTTACCTTTCACAGAGCTTTCCAAAAGAGTTAATGGAGATCCTACTTCACAAACTTTCCTCCTTAGCTTTACCTTTATCTCTACTATCTACTTCCTTCGGAACTACACAATTAAATACACTACTTCAGATTCTATATAAGACTCGACGCTTCTCTACGAACGTCTAAACTTAATCTACTCTTTCGATAACCTAATACTCACCTTTAAAACTCAAATCATATATCAAGTAATCAATTATCAAATACAAATACACACATAATAGTTATAGAAGAATCTCTTATCAATATTAAGTCAGAACTACTATTGCATTCTGAGGAAATTTTGACAGAATTTCCTCTGTAACTGCAACATAATGATACATGAATCAATCAACAATCCAATACTACTATCAATTATAACACCATTCAATCATTCCCACCAAATATAGTCATATAGTAATACCGTATAAGCAAATAAGCACATTAGACATATACGCAAGTAATCCATATTAAACAAATAATCAATCTCTAAAACAAGGTGAATAATTTTAAAAACTAAATACACTAATGCACACACTTTATTGAAACAATTTTTAATAAATCGAAAAATATTTATTTTATTACAAAATTGTGCAGACTCCTTTCTGAATATTAACACAATCTTGCCTAAAATTTCATATCCAAAACATTTTATTTAGGCAGAAAAACGAACTGGTTAAATCAGTATCCAGACATAGAAAATTTCAGATTGCACGGTCTTTACTAAATCATGCATATCTTTTTACTCGTCAATCCTAACGGCACAAGGTTTTACGTACGTAAACTAGAATTTATAAGGAACAACTATGTCCCACACCCACTGTTAAAAACCGTACATGCCAGTCCCAGTTTCACTAGACAGAACAGGGCAGCTGGTACATCAATATTGACACTCTTGTTCATAAACATCAATTAATCGAAACCACTCCAATCTACATTTAATCCTTAGAAAGTCGAATATACATCAACCAGCAATAATACTTAATCATACATCAACATAATGTAATCTGATAGTCTAGCTACTATTTAAACCGAAACATACATAAAATTTTCAAAATAAATTGCATGCAATAAGTAAATTACGGCAATTCAGATTTGTTTCAACACAACACATCATTTATAATTAAAATCTACAAAGAAACCAAGCCACCACCTCACTTCCGATCATAGCCGGCGGTGACAGCTCCGGTGAGAGGCCAGAAATGGGTTTCGATCACCGTAGTTGTCCCCTTCCACCACAATTCATCACCACAACATTACTACACTTGATTTTCTCTTCATTTTACACTTGCATGCGACTAAAATTTATACTATACATACATATACACATGGAAGCCATACAAAAGAAAGAAATCGGAGCAACCCACCACACACAACATGAACCAGTTAACAAGGATGAAGAGAAATAGTAATTACATGTGTGGAAGCAAAGAGAAACGGAGAGAGAATTGAATGATTAGTGAGAGGGGAGATAGAAAATGAAGAATGAGGCGGTGGGGTTCTGATGAAGTGAACTACAGGGCTGGGGAAGAAAGAAGTGGGCGGTGGTGTTTTATAAAAGTAAGGGCAAAACGGTAATTATATAATTGCTGATTTTTGAGAATTAAATCCATTATAAATCGAATTTTAATGATAAATGGGTGTAACAATAAATTTAACATTTTTACAATTAAGAACATGATTTTAGAAGCTTGTACATATTTTCAAAATATTTTTCGGACGAACGAATAATTAAATATAATTTTTCGAAGATAACACATTTTAAATGAAAATAGAGATTGAAAAATTATTAAAAATTGTTGGAGCTCGAATAAAATAAACTTGTATTTTTAAAACGTCTCTAAATACTTAAAGAACACTTTAGAGAAGATTTTATGATTTTTGGATGCCCAAAATTTTTATAAAAATCAAACAGTACGATAAAATAGTTTTAAAAATACAATAAAAGTATTTACAGTCATATTTAAACACATAGGCATATACAAGCACTTACACAACTAATAGAATCACCAAAACAGAGTCCTCGTAAGTTCATATAAATATGACTCATCAAATTAGTACAAGATCTTTATAAATAATAATATAATTTCTATGGCGTTCCATTTATATATTTGAATTTTTACGATTTGGGAGGTGCGGTTAGTTTGAACTGTGAAGGCTCAAACCATTTATGCAATTTTATGATATATTTAATATCTGACTAAATCACATATGCTTGATACAATCCGAGCTGTGTGTGTTTATTTTGTCTTGATTGTTGCACAATATAAGTAAAATGTAATAAAAATTTGCAGGTGACCTGTCAAATTTTTTTTTTTTAATTTGCATATCATTGAAGTGAGGCGGCTAACCATAGCAAAGGTATTGTATTCAAGGTATCAAATAAGAAATAATTAGACAGTAGAGTTTTGTATATGATTAATATCAAAGTGAGAGATTCCTTCAGATACTTGTTAAAGCTTAGGTAGCTTCTTAGCACCAAATTATTACATTTCTCTCTGTACTCTCTTGATTTCTGTTTCTTCAGACATGACTTTGATTGTTACTCTCTTCTGCACCATTCTGCCCATCCTTTTCTTCTTGTTCGTAAGAAGGGGAAGATCATTAACAAGGCTACCTCCAGGGTCACTTGGAACACCGTTTATCGGACAAAGCCTTGGCCTTCTCCGGGCAATGAAGGTTAACACAGCTGAGAAATGGCTTGAACAAAGAGTGGAAACATATGGTCCAATATCAAAGTTAAGCCTCTTTGGCACTCCCACTGTCTTTATACATGGACCGGAGGCTAACAAGTTTATTTTTACTACTGATACCACCATGATCAGTAACCAGCAGACTGCATCCGTGAGGATGATTTTAGGTGATCGTAATCTTCTCGAACTCAATGGTGAAGATCATAAACGTGTCAGATCTGCACTCATGCCGTTCTTGAAGCCAGAATCTCTAAAGCAGTATATCGGAAAGATGGACAATGAATTCAGGAATCACCTTCAAATGCATTGGGAAGGAAAGGACCAGGTCACGGTATGTTCAACTTTTCCTTCACTTGAGTTGTAGACAGGGGGTGGATCTAAAAAGGGACACGGCTGCACACCCCCTCCCCCCAAATAATATTTAATCTGTTGTTTCCACCATAAAAATTAATACAACATTTAATAGTCCCCCACCCCAACCCCCCACAAATAAGAAAAATATAAGAATGCCTCTGGTCCACCCTTGGTTTGTCATTTATAAAACTCTTCAGTGTACAGTTAATAACATGGTCTATTCTGCCAAATACCCATGAATTCATATTCTCGGGGAACTTTGTAATAGATAATACTTATATAATAAACATTATTGCATCTAACAGCTATCTTGGTGTCAGTTTGCACTCGGCATCTGTATTTGTCCAGTATCATCAACATCTTAGCTTGGTGGGAAAAATAATTCGATTTTTTGAGAATTATATATTAATTTTATAACTATAGTATCTACACAAAAATAATAATAATAATAACTTTTAACAAAAATGAAATAGCTAGTAGCTAATGATCTTAATTCTCAAGGTAGTGGGTGTTTCTGGTAGGTTTTGCCACTGATGAAGACGCTGACATTCAACATAATTTGCTCTTTACTATTTGGACTTGCGCGTGGACCAAGAAAAATAAAATTGATGAAGCTTTTCCAAGAAATGATTGACGGAATGTGGTCGATTCCAATTAGTTTACCATTTACACGCTACAACAGAAGCATAAGGGCTAGTACACAAGTCAAAAACCTGGTTAAAGAACTTGTATGTGAAAAGCGACTTGAACTTGCTTTGAACGGTCCTTCATCCAACCAAGACCTTATCACAAGCTTACTCAGTGTTCGCAATGAAAACAACGAAGAAGCTATATCAGAAAATGAGATTGTTCACAGTGTCATGCTTATCATGGTCGCAGGACATGACACTTCCTCTGTTGTAATTACGTTCATAATGCGACTTATGGCCAGTAACAATACCGTGTATAAAGCTATTCTTCAAGGTAAACTCTTTTAACCCCCATCCCCCCACCACACACACTGTTGGCCTCTTCCCATATAATCATTTTTCGTGTTTGCAGAGCAAGAAGATGTTAGAAAGAACAAGCCCTTGGAAGAGCTTCTGAGCTGGGATGACCTTGCCAAGATGAAGTACACATGGAGAGTAGCTTTGGAATTAATGAGAACGATTCCTCCTATATTTGGAGGCTTTAGGAAGGCACTAAAGGATATCGAATATGGTGGTTATCTTATTCCCAAAGGATGGCAAGTAAGAGAGACAAACTTTACTTCTACAACACTTGTTTGTTTTTGTCCATTTCTTTATCAAACAATGAAACTATATAAATTTCACCTAACATGTAGCAACTTTGAACATGCAAAATGTTAGTTGGATAAATTTTTCTTTTAATTTGTTGATTACCAGATATTCTGGGCCACACATATGACTCACATGGACAAAACCATATTCGAGGAACCAACAAAGTTCGACCCTTCACGATTTGAAAACCAAGCATCTATTCCCCCATACTGCTACATTCCATTTGGAGCAGGAGCTCGCGTATGTCCAGGTTATGAGTTTGCAAGGATTGAAACCCTAGTGGCAATTCATTATTTGGTCACTCGATTTACTTGGGAATCATGCTCCAGTGACAGCTCTTACAGAAGAGAACCCATGCTAATGCCTGCTCAGGGTTTTCCTGTCAAACTATTCCCAAAGAAAGTATAGTAACATGGTATGGGCAAATTCATGTCATATACCAAAAATGGTAAATAGTAGCTAAATAATGTAATTCGGGTTGTGTATTCAATTTTTTATTGTTTCGTATATGTAAATTTCAAAATTACAGTGTTTATTACTTTTCCCGCAAAGAGTAGCTATTCACTGTGATCCTGTTACTGGTGTTTAGTTGGAAGCAATGAGCCAAAGAGTTAGACTTCTAGATTGTGGTGCAGTTAAGACTTGGGACGTATATGTCAACAATATTGTTAAAAAAATTAGATTGAGAATTGTAATAAGTTTCCATCAAGTGTCGTAATCTACTAATATTACATGTCTCAGACTCTGTGGCAGAGATAGAGTTAAATATCAAGTTGGTCACTATATAACTAACAAAATCTCAAATTTACCACTGACAAATTCAGGGTCTCAAGTTTAACACTTTTAAATTGAAATGTATCAATTAACCACTAACCGGAATGTCTCAAGTTTAACATTACTACATATATCCCCTTCCAACCCAGAACCCAGCGGGTTCCTGGGCACCCCTGTCATGTACCTAAGTCTGCCCTGGCGAGAGAAGAAAGGGAACATTTGAAAATTGTAAACAAAACCTCATAGTATTGTGGGTATCTCAGGTTCAGTTTTTTCTCTTTCTTATTTATCTATTCAAGTCATTAAGGTATAAAGTAGTAGGGGGGTTGTGGTTGGAAAGCAAAATTGTGATTTTTCTTGCCCAAAGAGAATTAGATATATTTTACATTTAGCTAGCTTCCCAGCACCTAATCGTATGACTTCGACTATTTCTCTTTTCTCATTTTCCCCATATTTTTTCTTTCTGTTCATGAAAAGGGGAAGTTCATTAACAGGGCTTCCACCAGGTTCACTTGGAATACCTTTTATCGGAAAAAGCCTTAACCTTCTTTAATTTAGTCAGTGAAGAAGATAAACACAGCTGAAAAGACTGAGAAATACGGTAGAACCATTATATCAGTAATTATAAGACTGCATTCGGATTCAACCCACAGTTCTGACGTAACTGATAGTGTTGGCAATTTTGCTCTTCATTTTCAATTTGATAATTTTGTTGTCCGTATACTGGTGCAATCACATATTGGCCTTCATCTGTGCTCACAGTTTCCTAGATCTTTTTGTTTGTATACTGGTACAATCACATATTGGCCTTCATCTGTGCTCTCAGTTTCAGAGTCAGTACCTTCATCTACATTGACAGAATCGGAAGAGTCTAGGGAGGTGTGGAAGATGCATCCTACAATCTTGATGTAATGACATCCTCTGAAAGATGATATTCTAGCAGTTAGAGGGGGAGCTGAACACTGTCAGAAATGAAATTCTTATATTTTTATAAAGAAAAGTCAGAATTACCAGACTCTGGGATGAATGGAGCAAAATCTATAATTTCTAATATAACACTCATTTAACAAAACATACCATGCCATACATACACAACGTATAATTAGGATAAGAAAGTACATGTAGTATACTGAACTACAACCACGAACTGCAAACTCGTATGGTCAAATTGATAATGCCTTAGGAAACTAAATGAACAAATGCATAGAGTTGAAATTAGTTGTCAAGGCACAATCTATTAAACAATCTGTGGAATTTCTTAATGCTGATACTTGACAGTACATTGTACACCTTTGCAGTCAAATGCAGACAGTACTCAGTCCTCTTCATCGAAGCCATCGTATCTTTATCTAGCTACGGAAGATTACATTTTATTGTTGGATGCTATATTGGATCATCCTCCGCAAACATTAACAGATTCCAGGATTTGAATGTTCATTAATGCTAGTATATGTTCATCTAGCAGCAGCAAAGGATTCCAACTGGTTAGAGATGTAAAAGGGAGTGGTCTCCATGGGTGTCGAGTCCGGAAAATCTTACCTTGTTGGACAAGTGCCTCTTCGAGATGGAAAAGGTAGTGTCTATGAGGCCTCTTCATGAAGTTGTAAGAAAAACAAAAAATTTAGCTTTACGGGGAGGAGAAACAAGACCATTTTTGATAGAATTAATAAAAATTTATGTCCAGGTCATGCTCCCGTTTGTCTTTCCTTAAATTCTGAAAATAAGTACAGTATATTCGTCATGTAGCTGGAATGATACGTAGTATTGAAGCTGATTTACAGTGACTGTCAGTTTAATAGACACGCTTCGACATCAGAATTAGAAAACATGAATAATAATGAATCTTAGAAATCTCTTGTATGGTGTTTGTTTCTTAAATTCCACCTTATATTAGACACATACCATGGGCCTACTACCTATAATCATAATTCATAATCATCATTGTTAATTTATTACCATCTCCAAGATATTGAGCTAATGCTTATTTTCATTACTTTTGATTCAAATTTTCAATAACCAAAGTCATTACCATCTTTAGTTATACGCCAATCAGCAAACCAGAATCTGATTATTAAGCCCAAAAACATTCTTTTCAACTTCTATCAGGATGAGATTTCATTCGTTCACTGCACCACAGTACTCATTTTGAAATTACGTTTGTAGAACAACAAATGACCGGTATTTCCTTGATGAGGAACTGATCTTGTTGGGACAGCAGATATTGCTTCTTCTATTTTTGTTAGTCAGATATCGCTTATTGACTTGGTCGAAGAGGGTAATACAAAATAACCTTTACAATTCAGCAGCAAGAAATGCTGGCAAGTCGATTTACTAATAATCAGTTAAAGAAAAACAAAAGATAAACAATCAGCCATGCAAAAGGGTCACCAAGTTTTCCACAAGTCTACAATAAATGGAAAATATGGCCACTGCGATATAGTCTTGACAATCTAGTATTGGTAACACACAATGGCACAACACTTTAAATTTGTTGAAAAGGAAATTTAATATAGTGAAGCCAGGTGTCCACTCTTTAGCTTATAACTACTACTCTAATCATTGGCTGAGCCATCTGAAAAGCCTAACTTGATGTGCACAGTCCATATCACTAACATCACTTGCTCCCGCCCAAGACTAAAAGATAATTGGACTTTTTTGGTGGTGTCTCTGTTAAAGTCACGTTGTTGCTCAGTTGTGCGGGATCTAATCACTGTCTTCATTGTCTGCGAATCGAGAAGAAATAAAAGAACATCGAAGTACATTAGTACATTAGTACATTAGTAGGAAAACCTGAAGAGCCTCAAAAGCAAACCGACCTACAATATCATGAAGTAGTATGCCTTTAACAGTTACATACAAGTCAGAAACAAATAACTGTCAATTTCGTCATTATTACTTGCCCCTAATCTTGACAAAGAAGCAGATGTAGTTGAGTTCTAACCAAAACAAGGCATGAAGACGATAATTGGTAAAGAAATTGATATATATTCCAGACTGAAGACATGACAATATAACACCTCAAGTGCTCACAAGACATCATATTATCCAAAAAAAATCTTCTCGAATTTTGAGATACCGATTTCCTTTTCCTGACGCTTGAGTTATGCTTCTCCAGATACATAATTCTATATAAGTATTGGGGTAATAACAACAACCTTCTGTAGTGACACAACTTTTTATGTTTGAGATATCTGATTATAGTATTATACTGTACTCATTCAAAGATGTTACATTAATGTGCACTGAGAACGAAGCCTAAAGAGGGTTGGAGCTTCCCTTCTTTATTACCAAAGATGACATTCCAGAAGTCTGAGATGTTATATGAGGGAATTCACAATTGGGACATAGTATGTTTCTTTAGCCATTTCCCTTGGCAGCTGATCATATATCCATATCTTTATTTTGTCATGGTTGAATCACTTTCTAGTTTTATTTAGGGTTAAATATCAAAGTGGTCACTCAAGTGAAGACCATATATCACTTTAGTTATCAATCTTAACAGGGTATCATTTGAATCACTAAAGTCATAGTAAATATCAAATAAATACCTCTAAATATGTGGTCGGAAAGTAAAATTAATATTTTTATTGAGTTCTACACATTTTTCTTAAATGCTACCGCAACTAAATGAAAAGATATGAATTCTAGTATTTTAGATAATATATCCAGATTTTAAGAAATTTATTTACTAATTATTTTTATTTTAATCAAATAAAATAACTATAAAATATAAAATAAATAACAGATAATTTTTTAAAAATCTAATTATATTATCTGAAATACCAGAATTCCCAACTTTTCATTTGGTTGCAGTAGCATTTAAGAAAAATGTGTAGAACTCAGTAAAATATTACTTTTACTTTCTGAACACATATTTAGAGGTATCTGTTTGATATTTATTATGACTTTAGTGATTCAAATGATACCCCGTTTAGATCAGTAACTAAAGTGATAAATGATTTTCACTTGAGTGACCACTTTGATATTTAACCCGTTTTATTTATCATGTTGTAAATTTACATTACCTTTGTTGAAAATATGTAAGGACTTTCGCATCATAAAGTTCATAATGTATAGGACTCATACCTTCATGAGGCTCATCATTCTGACTGTCATCATGCTCTTCCACATCATTGTCATCTACATCTCCACCACTGTTATCTTCGTCACTGTTGTCATCATCAGTGCCATCATCTGAATTCTCAGTATCATCCGCATCACTATCAATGGGTATTTTAGGTTTAGGAGGAGGAATAAAACTGATGGTGGACCTTCGACGAGAACTTTGAACAATGTTGCTCATATCAATCCCTTCAAGTTCTTTTGCTCTTTCTTTTCTCTTTCTGACTTCTTTGATTTCTGAGCATAAGAGTTATATGCCTTAAGATTCATGTCAACTGAATATATTTGGCTAGTAATTACGGGTATCTTAATATGTGCAACACCAACAATGAAAACTGCATAATCGAAACTGGTGTTGCAACAAGACATGAAACTCATGAAAATTATTAAACACGAAAAATTGACAATTATGAATGACAACTAGTAATCTTTCAGGTCAGCGAGAAGCCTCAAATACAAATGACATTAAATAGTGTGTTCCATTTATATTTTTTAACATCATCTCCTAGAAAATTATAAAAACTTACTTCATACTCTGTAGTCATTGATAATTAAACTTCAGAGTTCAGAACCACAATTTAAAATGCAAGTCAGATTTGGTCAACCTCCTCACAAACGCAGTAAAACACACTTGCCTATGTTAATCTAACTCTTTTGTTTCAGTTGCCATACGTACTTGTGTCAGACACTTGGACTCTGGACACGACACGAATTCTGTGTCAGATCCTTTAACTGAAATGTGGACACTTTGACCAACTTAAAGCCCACATATGATATCAACTTACAATGCATAATAAAATATATGAGAAGAAAGAAGCAGAAATGAGAAAAAAGTAGAGAAGACACATAATTTTTAAGTCTTTTACATAATCAATATTTCACATAAGTTTTATTGTTAGTTTTCATTAAGATATCTTACATACCATGCTTGTTTATTAATATATTACGTTGTCCTGCACCCATGGCCAAAATTAGACATTACCCCAATTTTCAACTTTCCGACTCGATACTTGGATATGTATCGTGTTCGACACTCTCTACCCAACTCGAAGTAACATAGCTTACACATTATCGCTCAAACAAGCTTTTTAATAGTGAATGGCCTTTTCAACGCAAAGCACAAACTCAAGGACTAATTAGGCTTGCTTTAAGCCAGAGCTTATTTACAACTATTGCTTGGAGGATCAAAAAACATCCTCTGTTACTTTCCAAGGCAGGTTAGGCAATTTTCTTAAGATAATCCAGATATGATGACATGATATCATCTTGACAAGAAAATAAGTAGAAGATTTGACTTGTAAAACTTATATTCCAAGGAATCATGGTATTCACTCGTGATAAGAAAATGAAAAAAGAACTCAATGTAACGTCCCAAATACTTCTTCTTCTTCTTCTTTTGAATAATTAGGCTTATAACCTTACAAATGAGTATATGTTCTAAGAAATTCTCGGGATGAGTCAGAGTCGAACCCAGGACCTAATGATAGAGGATAAACCCTTTACCACTTGGGCTATCCAAATACTTCTAGTCATTTCTAATTAAAGGAATAGGTATAATATGCCTTCCTAGGTCTTAGCCAAGGCATTCGCTTAAGCACCCATCTAATCAATTTGATGAGCTTATGTGAGCACACCGAACACANATGTGAGCACACCGATCACCTATTGGTGTGCTCACCTATTGTTCAGTGATGTTTTAGCCCATCTAATAGACTAAAACATCACTGAACAATAGGCCAACTTGCAGGTGGGTGGGTTACTGAACTAAAAAAACTTGCAGCACTAAACTAATAAAAAATTTCAAATAGGTTTCAAACGCTACAATTGTCAAAAAATCGGCGGAAAGATGAGATGTATTGATGACATGTCTAACCGGGTTCCAACGTGGCACAATTCAAATGTAGTAGAATCAATCCAATTTGACCCATCATAACACCCATCCAACCCATCATATTTAATTATAACAATGAAGCATAGGAAATTTGGACAAATGAAATGTTGAATCAGGATTAGAGGGGAGGGAAGAATAACATGATTTCCTTAAATTCAAACAACAATTGTAGTTCTAAAATAAAGAAATCCTCAAATACTATCAAGTGTAAACGTAGAATTGTAGCTCTCCGTTGGTGATATAAATCATCTGCATCTTGCCTAGCCCCTCAAACAACACAATTTCTCCAACTTTCAGGTAATGGTTAATTTGGTAAAGAAAGAGTTTGAATTGTACTCATTTTCATGCTTCTAAGTGACACTTTCACCAACAAGTGTCAATTGTGTATATGTGTTATGTTTGTGTGTATCAATGAAGAAAAGATAAAGAAATTTAGCTAGAATATTAAAATTTGGGGAAAATGGCAACGAGAATTTGGGATATTTGTTGCAAATTGACCATACGAAAATTGATGCCGTTAGTTTTGAATCATGAAAGGATAAAATTAGGATGGAATGATGGTATTTAGCTTGCATATAGGATCATATTGTTATAACTGGTTTTGTAGTTTAGTTTTGTGCAAGTTAAATCCTTAACCAATCAACTCGAATCGTAATAAAGAAAAAATTATTAGTATGGAGGATGACAAAGTTGGGTGTAATTAGGATGTTAAAAGATGATGTGTATATATACATAGATGCATATACAGAAAGAGAAGAGAAAAGTATAAAAAAATAATGACGAAGGTGATGGGTTAGGTTACGTTTAAAAGATAACTTGGGTTTAAAGTTGAATGCATATTTTTAATATGGGGAATATATCTGGAAGCTGATGTGTAAGTAGTTAACGGACTTCCATTAAAGTCAAAGGAATTTTAACGGCAGTGAAATTTGTTTATTGTTTAATTACTTAATTGCAAGTTATATTTAGTTTATTGATTTGTCAGCGAGTTCAGTTATCCACCTGCAAATTGGGCACGAGTTTAGTGATGTTTTAGCCTATTAACCCGTTTTGGTTGAGGTACCCATCTAGGACACTTGGACACTCATACACAGCACTTCCTGTCGAATCCTTTGACAGATATATGGACATTTATATAGAGTATATGACTTTGAAACTGCCAAAATCCATTGTATTACTAGAATAATGTAATGAAACATATCTCTTTAAAAATGTAGACATTTATATAGAGTATATGACTTTGAAACTGCCAAAATCAAGAGTGCAAGCTAGATTAAATAATACGAAAACCCCTGTACATGTATAAATATTCAACCAACTAAATTATAATGGTTATTTTACTGCTATAATCATAAAACACTAGCAAGCATAAGCAATTCACATATTCAATCTAACCTTTTTCATCAGGCTTTCTGGATAACCCTTCTTTTTCTAGTATTTTCTCTAACTCTTTCACTATGAAGTCCTCACGTTTGTTGTCTGGTACTTGTTTAGCTTTCTTGTAAACAATAGGAGGGACACTTGCAAGGCAAACAAAAGCTGGCATTAGATATGAACTTTACTATTCTATGCACTAGTAAATATATAGGAATAGAGGTCAAAGTTAGAAGGTATCAAGGAAAACTGATTCACAACTGAAAGTAAAGTGAACACCTCATCCCACAGGCTTTGATTATTGATTTTAGACGTTCCACATCTTTTCCATATGCAGCAGGAGCTGAGACTTCCTTTTTCTGCAATCAGTAAAGGATTTAATTAGCAAAAGAAGCTGTAAGGTATACCAATATTCACTAGAGAAATTAAGAGTACGTCACCTTCACAGGTTTTTCTTCCGAAGAACGTGATTGACCATCTTCAGAATCATTTCTACCATCATCTCCTGACACTTCCTCAGATGTCATCTTTGCAAGCTTATTTTGCTTTTTGCTCGACACCTTTGTCTCCTTTTCAGGTCTTTTTCGTTTAGTTAGCGTTTTAGATGTCTGAACTTTTTCTTTTCGAACAACTTTTTTTCTTGGTTTCACTTCTTCAATGTCATCACTTCCATTATCTGAAGAATTTGAGCTTCCTCCACTACTGGCTTTTTTTGATGTTTTGCGTTGAGCACTTTTCTTCTTATCGCTGGTTGATAGGGTAGAAGCTTTTGATGCAAATACCTACATATTAAAAGGGTGTACAACCATTTCAGAAGTATGTGCTTCTATAGAAAATAAGATAGTATATTTATAAAGCTTCCATCACCTTGTCAACTTCCTCACGTATAAGTTTCTTGAAGGGATCCAGAGTAAATTCATCAAGTTTAAGATCATTTTCTAAAAGTCTACGAACACCAGCCATTGTAATAGTTCTGAACAAATAAATATATTAAATAATGCTCAAGTAAAATAACCTTTAAAAGGAATGAACATAAATGCATTGATATGTCATATTTGCATAGCAAAATATTCACAACTTTATAATACTGATGCATACTCTGAATTCGCTTTAAAATATGCAGCTCTTTTGTTCATGGCTTCTTTAACTGTAATCTCACTTGGATATTCATTCTTCGGTGTATCTTCAGTTTCCACCACTTTAGTTTCAGATGATTTGCTTTCTGTTAAAAGGCCCATTACTGGAGATTCTTCCATTTTCCCCTCATCTTTTATGTTAGATTCTTTCACATCTGTATCTGCTAGATTATTTTCAGATGAAGCTGCCACGTCTCCAGCTGAAGAGACTTTTTCATCCTCTGTCTTCTCTGGATCCTTTGTCATATCCTGTTGGTCATCTTCCAAAAACTGGCATTTGGGACGACAAAAAATAAATTAGATCAACTGTGCTATACAAAATAACAATATATATAGACACACACACATGCATTTAACAACAAGGACGAAAAAAATGCATAGATGTGATGGCTTTGTTTATGATGCTTTGATGGTATCCAGAAGCGAGCAATTAATACATGAAATTATAAATCAGGCGCATCGCGCATGTTTAAATGCAGTGATGGAAGAGAATATCTCCTGCATCATGCCATCTGTCATACTATCAGGTTCTTGTATCTGAATTTCATGCAAAACTTTTCAGCTAGACAGACAACAAGAATAACTTTGTTACACTAAATCAAAGCACCTTTGACATAAATTTCATACAAGCAGTGATTTCAGTTGACTGAAGCAAAACAGGTAAACAGTGTATCAGGTAAACAATTATAGTTTTATGCTACAAACAAAAACAAAGAAAAAATCATAATAATAATAACAATAATGATAATAGTAATAGTAGTAGTAGTAAAAATAATAGTAATAGTGATAATAATAATAATAACAACGGTTTTTNAGTGATTTCAGTTGACTGAAGCAAAACAGGTAAACAGTGTATCAGGTAAACAATTATAGTTTTATGCTACAAACAAAAACAAAGAAAAAATCATAATAATAATAACAATAATGATAATAGTAATAGTAGTAGTAGTAAAAATAATAGTAATAGTGATAATAATAATAATAATAACGGTTTTACTAATGTGTGCCCATGGGCACATGCCACCAACTACTTTTTTGTAGTTCCAATGTAAGTTAATTACATTCAATCAACTAACTTGTATATAATTATTTGTTTTTACAACTCATACATATATGTGGTAGTTGAGATAGTGTTTATTAACATATGCCTTATATACAAGTTAGTTAATTATATATCATTAAATAACATTGGAGTTCTAAAAAAGTGGTTGTTAGCGTGTGCCAAAAAAACTGTAATAATAATAATAATAACAATAATAATAATAAATAATTAAGTAATCCTCTTATATTGATACAATTGAATATAAATCAGTTCACAAACATTCGGATGAATAGTGACTAAACAGTTGTTAACATGGTCCATTTGTGTTGGGGAAGTCGTTTGCATGGTCAGAAGCACTTTAAACTCAAACTGTAACATTTTAGGGATTGGAAACTCTCCAAAACAGTTTCAAGAGCAGAAATTGGTAGAAAAATTACCTTTGATAAACTCATAAAATTGGTTGGTTAGCTCCATCTCTAAGTCACAGAAAAAAAACAGTTGCCTAGCACAAAAACACCCTTACTTTATGAGATAACAGGAGATTGGGTGTACCACATCATGCAGCATGAGGTTTCCGGTTCATTTGGGGATAACATTTTAATTTTCACTTTTGTTTATTCCTACCTTGTACATGTTTTACATTAGAAGCTCATGTTACTTATAATAGATAATTAGATTTCTCTGAAATAGACTATTAAGTATCAATCACTACAACATAGTTCAATAATAAACTATTATTTTATAATAATGTAGTTTTATTGATTTTTGTGTCTTTAGTTATAGTAGGTATTGCTATAAAGCTTTTGTATTCAGTAGAAAATTTGTGAGTGTCATATAATATTATTAGCTTAACTTAAAAGTAGGACTAACAATCTGCATAAATTGAAAGAATCCATTATTTAAAAAAATTATAATTCTTAAAATAATTTTTCAGTTTCAAATTTAGGCCATTTTGGCATTTACGTGTCTCTCTTCTCACTTTTTTTTCCTATTTAATTCATTTCCCTTTATTCATTTCTAACCAACCATCCAAAACTGGTTATCAATCTTAGTAATTACATGACATATTAAAAATCAAAGTAATTGATAAGAATAAGCAAGTTACAAAGATAGACCGAGGACATAGAGATAGGCTTAAATACCAAATAATAATAATAAATACAAAATACAAGTAACCAAAAAATTAAAAACAAATATATGTGAGATATTACATAACCAAAATTGAAGTTTAAAAACCAAGAAACATAGCCATATAAGTTAGTTTAAAATACTTACAACTTGTCTTCACTCTTCACTAGATATTTCATGTCTAGATTCAATATTAAATACACGCCTTTGTGGTATTTTATGAGGAACAAACAAGGCACCTATTCTCATATGGATAATTTCATTATTTAAATAGGAATTGGGTGTCACACACGAGTCTGGGTACGATATAAAGATAAATTACAGTAATCATATATATTCTACTACTTGAGTAAATTGCAAAATTATTGGCTCCTTCCAGTATAGCATTCCAAATGCTTCCAAAAAAAAAAATCAACCAAGAAAAGCATATACAAAATCTTAAATACCTTGAAATATTAGGATCAATAGCTTTGAAGATAATACGATTAAACCAAGTTGTGGCATTAAATGTGTATCAAAATATAATAAATTTGCATTTATTTATACATTCAAATATCTTAAAACACGAAATTCCTCTCTTGCAAGCTACAAGTCTACAACTATACCATGTTTTATATTGTAAGCTTAATATATGACTTTTCTATGGGTTAAACACTAAAAATTGATTGCTAAATTTGGATATTACATATACAAGAAGGTGGTAATGTGGTATTGTTTGGCTATATTGTTTTTACTACTCTGTGTTCCATTTTTCAAAGCATGGTCTCTTTGCGAAAACAGTCTCTCTACTCTAGATACTACATATTACCCTCCTTACCGTACACCCTACTCTATGAGCGGAATATATTAAATGTATTTGGTTAAATATAGCAAGGGGTCAATATACTCAGTAGAAGTTAGTAGATGTTCTAATTCATAGTTTCAATATAAGTATTAGGAAACATAATGACATCACGTATTTTGACAAATGAGAGATTTTTATTATAAAAACAAAAGATGAACCTTTCATGTAATCATGTTACAAGATAGAACAAGTACGGAAACAAACAAAGAGGAGGAAATTGTGATAATGGATACTTTAAATAGAATATCTCATATTAAAATATGCCCATCAAGGGTTCTTCATCAAAATAAGTACCTTTGACAATAATTGCTTAACGAATCTCTTATGCACATCCAATGCATATTTATCTAAGCCAAGGTCCTTCTCCAATAATCTCCGAACACCCTCAAAGGTCAAAGAACTGCATTTAAAAAAACACGCAGAAATCTCAACTCACAGGTCATGTTACTTAATTTCCCACAGAATTTAATTCCAAACTACAAAAACCGTAATACAGAAAAATCCAATCTACCCATGCAGAAAATCTAAAATAAAATACGACGACATTCAAAATATTTTCTCCTTAGCTACAAATGCATTTTAAAACAATTTTCTCTTCAAAAACAAAGACATAAAGAAAATTGACAATTTCACAACTTATATCCTTCGAGTGGAACCTCAATAACCTAATATCCACAATGAAATAACAATGTATTTTTAACCTCGATAAATTAATAATCTCGATCCATTCGGGGGATAAAAAACACGAAAAACTAACAAAAAAACCTCGGGAGGCTATTAACAGGGGGAGATATATAGATAGAAATGTAAGTAGAGTATACAAAAGTGAGACATTTACAAGTAATACAAGTAGAAATATACAAGTACGTGACGTACTCAGCTTGTTGACGAAAATAGGGAATACGAGACGCCATTTTCACTTGAATTTGTGCTTCCATGCTTTCTTCTTCCTCCGCCATCATCAATTCGTCGCCTCGGATTCAAATTTTTCAAGTGATTTTGAGAATAGAATTCTAGGGTTTTCAAATAAGTCTCGAGTGAGAGTTTAGTTGAGAGTTTATATATTCTTTCTTTATTATAATAGCTCGACCAGGGTCGTAAAAAACGCTCACGGACCTGAGGGCTGACTTAACTTAAAAAAAGTTATTTATGATTTAAAGTAAATAAGTGTGATATAAGTAACAAGAAATTATTATTTATAAGTTATTTAGGTGTTTGGATAATTTTTCTTATAAGTTAATGAAATGTTTGGTAAATTTAACTTATAAGTTGGTGAGAAATTTGATTTTTTTGATTTTGTTATTATAGAATGTTTTAATAATTGTTTTTAATTAAATTATTTATTTATGAGGGTTTTTTAATTAAATTATTTAATTAAATACAAAATTCAAAAATATAAATATTAACAAATGATAAATTAGCAGAAGTAAATAATACAATTAATAAGTAAAAACAATACAAATTTATGGAATGTTAGAAGCAATATCATCACGTTTTGCTATCCACATATTATCAACGCTAGCCTCACATTCGGTAGTTTCATTCATATTATTAGTTCTCGAAGTAGAACTCTCAGGAATGTAAGTTTCACTTTCAGCAGTTCGAAATGCACTATCTTCAGTGTTTGATTTTCTAATAAAATTATGAATCGTCATTGTAGCCAAAACAATATCAGTTTGTGTATCTATTGGATACATCGGCATATTTGCTAAAATAACAAATCTAGCTTTCCACACTCCAAATATCCGTTCAATAACCATTCTACATGATGAATGTAGATGGTTAAATTTTTCTTTTGCATTTCGAGGTGCACATGTAGTACCGTTAGCCCGACGAAAATCTTGAATATGGTATCTTATTCTTGAACCTTTGTACGGAGCCATATATCCTTTTTTGTGTGCATAACCTGCATCTAAAAGATAATATTTATTTCCAGTTGGATGTGGAAAATTAAGATCAGTTCTATTTCTAGCCTCGGTTTAAATGCGACTATTGTGTGCTACACCTTCCCATCCTGCCCATGCAAAAGTAATAGACATGTTAAAATCATACACTCCAAGAATATTTTGAGTTACGTATGCTTTTCGATCAAAATAAGGTGTTCGTTCTGTTTCAGGTATTCNAATATGTGTTCCATCAATAGCTCCAATAGCATCCTGCAATAAATATTAACATATTCTAAGGAACACCTATTAAAATAAAATTAGCACGAAAAATAATAAATTATTATTATTGTATATATAAACTTACTTTAAAATGTGGATAATACTGACTGTGTTGAGATTTATGGTATCCAGCTCCACTATTATAATTTGAACCCGGAGTTATGATATCCGTTGCCAATCTACACACTGTTTCCAAAACAGAATGAAAATGTCGACTAATTGTTTCACCAGAATGATTCCACATGTCTTGCATTAAGCGATTTCCCGACCCATGAGCAACCATCATTAGGAACATACCGACCTCCTCGTATTCGGACATTCCACGGGTGGGAACCAATCCATATCGGCCAACTAAATTTTGACAAAAAGAGATAAATGTAACCTTATTCATACGAAAATCTTGATAGCACCGA
>QRFB01007122.1:17283-32108 GCA_008931105.1 Oenanthe javanica | reverse complement strand
TTTTGTTAGTTTTTGTATTCAAAATGTTAGTCTGGACTTAAATTATAATATTAATGAGATTAGATTGTGAGTTGGATTCTAAGTATTTGTATATAATACTTAAGATATAATTAAATTAAAAAGTAATTTAAAATTTAGGATATAATATAATCATTTAGAATACTTAAGATATAATTTAATTAAAAAGTAATTTAATATTTAGGATATAATATAATCATTTAGTATAAAATATTTAGCATTAGTATTTTCATTATAATTATATTTTAAAATTATGTAATTTGTAATGTTTTAATAAATTGTAATATAGATACAAAAAATATTTTTAAATTATAACATTAATATGTAAAAAAGGATTTATAATTATAAATAAATTTTGTTATGAGTTTTAGAGGTGTAAAACTAATATGTGCAAGTATATCATGCTTTGTAGGACTATATTATATGATATTAGAGTACAAGTAGATTTCAAATATATAGTATTTAAAATATAACTTAAATATGTTATTAAACGAAAAGGTTACCAAAACTTTGGGATAACTAAAATTCGGGGTTAAACAAACTACCAACTACAAAAGTTCTCAAGTACAGTTATAAACCAACACACCAGTTCAGAGCTAGGCACGATATGGTGTGTGCCAACTGGTGCAAAAGTGCAGCCTTATTATTGTACCAAAGAAGAAATCATTGGATCTTAATCAGATGCAATCTTAGGGCATGTTCAAATCTACATTCACTTAAAGAGTGTAGTCATGTCCTTATTCATATTATTTGATTAAAAAGTGCAATCTAATGGCACAAGTTTGAAAACAACTAAAAAGAATTTTCAATTGTGCTATTATTATTATGCATCCCATATTATAGCTTGAAAAGACCCTGCTTGTTTAAGAATAGAGTTGCTCATGATTTACCTCAGTGATATCAGACTCTAATAAATTGTTGATGCTGATGGGTTTTGTTGATCCTGAAACCATAAGTAAAACTTTCATATTGTTTTCATCACTTGTATCATTCGTTGTACCTGAAAATAAATGTTAACAATGTATCCACTAGTAAAATAATAATAATAATAATAAATCTCAATACACTATCTATGTTATTGTTGGTGCAAATATGTGGGAAGAACCAGAAACTATAGCTAATAGTTCCACTCCTATATCAATGAACAAATTCCATTCAGTTTTTTGATTTTGTATGTGTAAAATTTGTAATGTAACAAATTATAAAAGTGATTACCGGTAAAAGCAGTGAAAATTTGGCAATCTACATGCAAGAGATCTTGTATGGAAACTCTGAGTTCTTTTACTAATATTCTTTACTTCTTAAGCACAGATATCAGAAATCTAAAATGTATGGCAGAAAACATAGGGGCGTTAACGGGAAGCGGAATGTTATTCATGTGTTACTTTTGGTTGAGGAGATTGTTTGGTTGGAATAGGAAACTCACTCTTGTTTGGTTGGAATAGGAAACTCACACTCATTAACAGGTGACACATACCTAACTTGCCTCGCAGAATTCCAAATCATTGCATTCCGATTCTCCCCATCCCAACAAAAACCCAGATGCCCTAATAGTTTCCAGCTATCAAACAGCTGATATTATAATAGGCAAAGCATTTAGGGTCTCTATTAAACTTCTTATAAATGTTACCATATAATCAAACCTTTACTTTCACAACCAACCCTAAACAACACCTTGCAATTGACACTTCTAAGTTCATGCAATTTATAACACCCACTTAGAATCCACCCAATACTGAAAACTATGCTAAAACACAGTAAATGTACTACGTTTTATGCACATAAAGTAAAACCAACATGAACCTGTGACTTGCATAAGCTGATGAGGCTTTCTCTGGAGGTAATCATTAGGATCTGATTTAACTTTTACAAAGCTTCCAGTCAATTTTCTCCCAAAGGTATTAGGTACCTCCAACAGCTTCTGAACCAAAGTTCTCTTCAAGTATATAAGATTGATGTTAACCGGACAAATGGAAGCATAATGGCGATGAGGTCTGCTAAACCTTCGCGGCTCCTCAAGCTTTTTATCTTCACTCGTTTTTCTCTGCCGTTTACCAATTACAGATTTTTCGCCTTCTGACGCCTTTCTATATTCATTATTTTCCCTCTGCCTTTTAACAACACAAGAATTTTCATCTTCTGACACATCTAGGATCTCATCCTCCTCTGATGACTCCTGGTTCTCAGCAAGGTGGCCTTCCAAATATTGAGATAATTTGTGTTTGTTTAGGGTTTTTCGACTGAACAGCGTCTGCAGATTTGCATCACATACGACTTTCTTCTTTTTATCTGGATGGAAAAGCTTCTTATCCCTTATATACTGACTTACAATAGAAGTCACATTGCGTTGTGACAAGCTTTCACTCACATCTACATCAATTGACTGAAGAAAGTTTATCAGATCCGTTGATCCCCAGCCTATGAACTCTCTTTTCCTTACCTTTCGTTCCTTTGCGGATGTTGGGTTCCTTGATCGTTCCAACTTCTGATTTGACTTTCTCTTGGCATAATAGGAGACATCATAATCAGAGAGCTCAGTTTCCTCACAATTATCATGTTTTTCTAAATCAGGACTAGATTGTTTTTTGTTGCGCTTCCTTCTTCTGTTGCCTTTCTTTTTTATGTTGCCCTTCTGCATTTTAACATCTGCTGAATGTAGGGTTTCTAGAGTCACACCTTCTTCCTTGTTGATAATTTCCCAATATTCTTTAAAGAGACCTTCATTTGTCCGTAAATCATTAAAGTCTACATAATTCTGCAAAATAGCAAGTACAAAAATTACCAATTTTATAGTTTTCTATATGGACAATTAAGAATTTGATCTCTGCCATTACTCACAGCATCCGAAACCTTTTTTGCCAGTAAAGATAAAATAGTGTATATTTTAAACAAGTGACAAAACGAAAATTAGCATAAAATCCCAGTACGCATACTTTAAGAGAAGGAAATCACACCATTACAGCTCTGCTTAGTCATGACTTGGTGCCTGTTAGCTGTGTTACTTGCAAGTTTAGGTTCAACTTATATTTTCTGTTTGTCAAATATCTGACTAAAATGTATACTTTCAACGCAGAAAGGAGGTACTAATATTCTTCAGTTATATTAACATTGTAATTTAACAGGACAAAAGTTACTATTATGTTGTCATTTTTTAATAGCTTATAAGTTATACATTCTCAATTAAACTGAGTCAAAAAAATTCTTTGACTCTGTATGTTATAAAATAAATTAAAGTAACTTTTGTAAGGTGAGCCAGCCAGTTCCTTTGTATACTCATACTGTTTGGAGCTATGAAACATACATAGAAATCTAATTAATTTCAAAAATGCATCTGGCAAATAAAGCTTATGTTGGACTCTAATGCGACGAACTCACTATCGAAAGGAGATAGTATTGTTTAGACCTTTAAATGCACCAAAGACACCACTCTAGATGCCTGAACAAACAAACACGTGCTCTTTTGGTTTGTGATATATCTAAATATTAATGGAAGCCCACAAACATCTCAATGTTGGATAAGATGCATGAAAAATAGGCTAAGTTCTTATTATCAAGTCCGTGTTGCACAATTTTAGATGATAAAATGATGTAATCTGTTCTAAATAACAAAACGTTGATTGTTATGCAATATAGAGGGCGTACAATGTTCAACGTTGAATAGAAATTTTACGTTTTGATTTTGATAATATTCGAAAGTGACTATGTTTAGAAAACAATAACCATGTTTTGAAAATAGAAAATAGTATTTTACATCAAGATTACGAGTCATATGCATTTAATGGAAACTGTTTCTTTACCGTTACAAAACCAGCCTCGAAAGGGGGTGGGGGTGGGGGTGCAGGCGTTGAAATTAATACAAGCTAAAGAAGCATTCAGGAACGTAACCTGTTAGTTCTTAATATAAGAATCATAGCAACATACCCCATCTGAGTCAAAACTCGAATTCTCTTCTATCATTAGTGCCAGAGTTAAGCATTTACTGCAGAATCCTTTTCCCCTTTTAATTTCAACAACGTCTATGAAGCCAATGCAGTGCCAACACACAGACTTTGGGCAACAAAGACAATGAACATTAGAACTTTTATGACAATGGCAGCAGATATGTGAATCTGAAAAAAAAATGATTTCAATTACTTGCAAGTAATTTTCGCATCATAGATATACGAATCTTTTTAAGTTAACAACATATAGCCACCCAAAAATATGTTCGCCCGGGTTTAATCGTAACACCAGGTATTACACCTAGTAATCGCTGATTCACATATAAATGTGTCAGTCACAGAACGTCTAATGAAATTCTTTTTTTTGCATTCTTATCTGATTATGCTCAAGAACATTCTACATTTTCCTCGAAGTGAAGAGAATACAGAAGGGGTGAGAGAATAAAGGGAACTCCAAGTTCTCATCTTTTACTTTCCTCTTTGTTTTTCAACAATAAATTTTAGAAAGCCATGCCATAATTCCATTGCAGACGCTCGAAAACCTTCTATTACTACGTTGGATATGCAATCATTCCAAATTTGAAAATTCTATACATTATATTTACATATAAGATCCATCCTCATGTTTTATGCAAGATAATGGAAATTTTAAACAATAAATTGATAAGATTTCAGGCAATTGTAAGTTTCATACTGCAAAACCATTCGCTTTCATCCTCCAGAAATGACTCGTCCTTGTCCACGCAATAGGTATGATAAGATTTAGAGCAACACCTGAAACAAACGGAAACCATAACTATGCCAGTTGACATATAGTAAAAGCTTCAATGTGAAGGAAAAATAAAAATAAAAATCTATATCAAGAGTTTAGGCATAGGCATAGGAATATTTGTTGTAGGACATGCTTGTTTCTCTTTCGGGATGCAAAAATTCATAATATTAGAACAAATTTAAAATAAGACATAATCTAAGACGCCGTATGCAATTACACTATGGATGGCCCATATAAATTGCTGCAATATTCAATTCCTGAACCATGCAAAGAGGTTCTGTTTCGGTTTTCTGGACCCACTGCAAAACCGGAACAAATCGCAAAACTGAGGAACCCACTCCCTAAATTAAAAAGTTCATTAATTTCACTCAACCCATTTGCTAAAATTACATAATTACTCGTGGGCCTTTGTTCCTCAACGTACATATTCCCTTCAATAAAACTAGATTTCTCTCTCGTTGACAAAGAACAAAAGTAAGTGTAGACTGTAAAAAAACAACTGAACAAAAAATCAAAATGAAGCAAGCATGCAAAACAGAATCACATAAACTATTTCATCGAAACAAAACACACAAGAGTAATCATTAATATTAAATTGTCCATTGGGACAGAGGGACAAACATGACCCATGAAGTAACACAGATACCCAACAAGTAACTAAAATACATAAATACCCTTCTTCCCAATTGACATGCATCAAATAAAAAGGGCAAATTTGTGCCCCAAAAAAAATTGTAAAGTATATATACACACAAACATAACAAAATGCTCACTTGTAATCACAGATTCGAAGCTCTCCACCCTCATAGCAGATAAAACACCAGTCTTCTCCAATAGCTTCCTTTGGGAGATTCCCCTCACTTGAATCACTCATTGTATTCTTGTTCAAAAACTGTGACACCAGAAATAAAACAAACACAATTGTCAAAATAAAAACAACCCCATTTAAATTAACACCCTAATGAGATAATCATAAGCCAAAGACAAATGGACACAACCTAAGACTGATGAAAAAACAAAACCCTTGTTCTTGAAAAGCATGCAAAACAAAACAAAGGGTCTATTTAAATAATAGTAATAGTAAGTTTAGTACAATGTAGGAGATGATCAAGAAAAGCATACAAAAAAACCAAGAAAAAAGAAACTGGTGGTGTTAATCCTTCATTGTCTCTGTTGGTGCTTGCTAGAGAGAGTATTACAGACTGACTATGGAAAAGAGTGCAAAGAAAAAAACAAAGAAAGGGAGTTGTGGGTTTTGTTTGTGTGCGACTGTATGTACCCCTATTTATTATTGATTTGTCCAATTATATGTTTTTGAGTAATTGGTTACTTTTGTACTAATTAGCGTCGGTTTCCATGTCAAATACCGCTACTTTCCTCTAGTACTCGGTATAATTGCATGGTTCCAATTTACTTGTTTTTTTTATTCGATGGCATAATTATATAATTATTATTTTTTTAAAAAAAAATTAATATTTTAATATATTATTGATAATAATATTTAAATTTTATTTTATGTTAAATTATATAAAGAACATAATCTAATGTATTATTGATATTTGAATCTAAATCTAAAAAGAATCTTTAAAATAATAAATAATGAATTTAAATATATTATATCAAATCTTTTATATTTATAATACTCTTATGCCGGATATATAATAAGTAATAATATCTATATTTATATTTCTATACATATAATATAATACTCTCTTTGTTCCTTTTTAATTCACGCTTTTGGAAAATAAATTATCCCTAAATAGTTGTTCATATCTTATTTCAATATATTTTTTTACACATTTTTCCAAAATTACCCATTATTCCTATTTTTTGACTTTATAACTTATTTTCAAATTTATTTTATTGTTAAATGCATTTATTAAGCGTAAATATAAATCATAAATACTTTTTTAATATGTATACTTTTTTCGTAAGGCAAGTAAAAGGGTACGGAGGGAGGGAGGGAGTAGTTGGGATTATTTCTATCAAAAAAGTTGGTGCATATTTTTTCCCCATTATTAAAATTTTATTTATATTTCATTATTAGTAGCAGATATAATAATAATTACTAATCCTATAATAACAATTTAATTTAATATTTTAATTTCATTGCCTATTTTCTTTCCAATTTTCATATAAATTAGATTTATTTTGAAAAGTAAAATTTTAACAATTTATTACTCACTATGTTCCCAATTAATGGTATTATTTAAATTTTTTTGGTTAAATTGATCGAATTGAAATTTGAAAATTATATATATATTCTATAATTAAAAAATATTTATAAATCAAATCACTAGAAAGTATATCTAATTTTCTTTTAACTTATAATTTTTAATTTCTAAAAATTATCAAAGAAGATTTTTTTTTTCTTTTTAGATTTGACTGTACAATTTTTTATATGTTTGACACTGTTCTTAAGTGTATTCTACTACATTACAACTAATTTAACTCAAATTTCTAATTTTTTTCTCAAATCTTTAACTTTCATTTTCAAAGGGAAGGTCATATTGATATATAATCTTGAGCATAGAATTTTGGCAGGAAAAAATATTCCACTGTAAAATTTACACCACCTGATCAAAATGATCGTCAAGTTCTAAAGAAATTCTCGGGGTGAGCCAGGGTCGAACCCAGGACCTGGGACGACAGAGGATAAGCTCTCGACAGTGGTGCAAAACTCTAATCTAATGCAATAATTAAAATTTACAATATAATGACAATAATATGATATGAGTCATAATATATCTACCTATCTACCAGTACATTACCGAGAAAATCGGTAATTGTGCCGACCTTTTTTAGTACCCGACTAACTTTACTAACTTTAGTTGCAAGTTAAACATTTGAAATTTAAGTATTAAAAGTTAGTTGTACAATAATTCTTTGTGCATATTATATGTATTATGACAATTTTATACTAGATAAAATAAATTTTATATTGAAAATGACAAAAAAATGGTTAAATTTAAATTATTTTACACTAAAAAAAGAAATGAACAATTATTTTGAAACAATTTTTTTTAAAAAAAAACTACTATTGTGGAACGGAGGGAGTACTCCTTTCGCTTATTTTAGCTGTCTGTTTTTAAAGAATTTTTTTCCCATCCAATTATTTGTTTGATACATACTGTATTACGAATAGCATTTTAGGAATATATGCGTTTTACAAAATATATATATTCATCTCATTATTTATCAAATATAATTATAAAATTCAATTAATAGATTAAGAATGAAGTTACACTCCTTTTGAAGAATTGTTAAAAATAATTCATAATAGTTAAAAAAATAATCTATAATAATTTTACAACAGGATCAAATTTGTCAATTTTTCTTTATAATATAACTAAATTGAAAGTCAATTTTTCTTTATAATAATTAAATTGAAAATCAAATTATTATAATCTATAATAATTTTACAACAGGATCAAATTAGCCTTTTTTTTATTGAGACCCAGTCTATCTTAATATTTGTCATGACGCCATCATGTAATAGCAATTATTTTATTTTCGAATCATAATTTTAGTATATCAACTCTATACTTTGATCTAATTGGGTTTATGATATTTGTAATATAGAATGATGAACCACTAGAGCAATACAGAAATAAACNTTTAGTATATCAACTCTATACTTTGATCTAATGGGTTTATGATATTTGTAATATAGAATGATGAACCACTAGAGCAAACAGAAATAAAAGTTTCTCAAAGAATATTTCTCATGGAAACATTCTTTTGCAAGTATGGTCAAAAGCCACCTGGAGAAGACTTTTGGAGTGTTTCTCTCTTGGTAACTTTAGTAGATGTGCAACTTTTGTATATCCGGTATGTTGTCTGAGCAAAGAAGCTTCATCTACTTCCGGCCTCATCTCCTGCTTTGCGTTATTCTTTCGACTCAAAGCCCACTGCATTGCCCATATGCCCAATGGACGCATATAACCGAGGGATCGATATCCGCCTTTCAGGTCCCAGCCCTCAGGAACTTGAAAAGAATAGCTGCAGCAGGATCATGTAAACATTTCTGAGATATCTTAGATGTAACGGGTTTTCATCAAAAATCTGAAATGTACAACGTACCGATATCATTTAACTACCCGTCTTTTATTAGATCACAGATTTNAGATTTTTTATAGTCCCAGATATCTTATAATCTTTTAACTGATATAAACCTATCTTATAATAAGTTATTACATATTTGTGCGGCAGTCCCGACAGATTTCTTGTATTACAAGTCTAGGTCATGCCAAATACAAATTATATCAAGGATGATTTAGGTAAATTAGGATCTGGACTCTTATTTTCTATTCTTTTTAAAGCCTATAGCATGTAAACTTCATTAAACTTCAGTTGATTATAACTTTTGTTAAATCTGAAGTGCAAATAAGATAGNACAGATTTTATAGTCCCAGATATCTTATAATCTTTTAACTGATATAAACCTATCTTATAATAAGTTATTACATATTTGTGGGGCAGTCCCAACAGATTTCTTGTATTACAAGTCTTGGTCATGCCAAATACAAATTATATTAAGGATGATTTAGGTAAATTAGGATCTGGACTCTTATTTTCTATTCTTTTTAAAGCCTATAGCATGTAAACTACATTAAACTTCAGTTGATTATAACTTTTGTTAAATCTGAAGTGCAAATAAGATAGTATTGATTAAGGTTGGCATATGTTGCTATTTCCTTCATCCATTTAGCCTGCATCTATCCACAGAGTGGAGTTAGAATTTGCTAAACTAGGAATAGAGGGGAATGTTTTTCAGACTTGTAGTATCAACTCGNTCCATTTAGCCTGCATCTATCCACAGAGTGGAGTTAGAATTTGCTAAACTAGGAATAGAGGGGAGTGATTTTCAGACTTGTACTATCAACTACTTTCCTGATTTTTTGNTCATTTATTATTTAGCTTTTAGACAATGATTATTATTTTAAGGCACACAGATCTTTACTCACCCTAGCCCTTCTTTTGACCAAACGGTATCATAGACTCCACACGCAGTTTGAAACCCCATATCCACCAAGTCTTCTTGAATCATACTTGCACCAAGAGCATATGTAACTCCTGCCCATATTTCTTTTGACTGCAGAGATGACAAGTCAGGTTTACCACTGGGAAGCATTCCATTCAGAGCTCCCATTTTTCCCTCATTCACCTTTAGCACATTGAATGTATACACCTTCTCCAGGGCAGATTTAATTTTTTCTTCATCAACAATTGGTAAAAGACCACAGGCTCGTGCATACCTACAAAGTAAATATTCAGCTTTTTAGCACATGAAAAAAAATCCGTGTATAGAAAGTATGAACGTACCATTGTCCTGCCAACTGATCCGCTTGGATGGATNATTGAATGTATACACCTTCTCCAGGGCAGATTTAATTTTTTCTTTATCAACAATTGGTAAAAGACCACAGGCTCGTGCATACCTACAAAGTAAATATTCAGCTTTTTAGCACATGAAAAAAATTCCGTGTATAGAAAGTATGAACGTACCATTGTCCTGCCAACTGATCCGCTTGGATGGATGAACTATTAGCACTACTGCTGTCGTCATAGTTGAAGTAAGAACCATTCCACAGCTTTTCGTAAACTTTCTTTGCTTTCTGAAACTTAAACCAGAAGTAAATAGNGCAAATTCTGTCTTTACCTGTCCATATTGTCCCCCCAGCATTAAGATAGTAGAGCTCGTTGAAAAGAGTGATCAGATACCTGACAAAGTCATTAATTAGAAATATTAACATTCATCTGGAAGCTTGAGTGTGATGAGCAAAAAAGTATCTAAAAAAGCTTACCATTCAGGAAGCCTTTTGTCTTCAAGAATGGGTTTTTGCCATGCTTCTATCTGGGACTCCCAATTGCAGTGCTCTAAGATTTAGAAGTGAAAGAACAAACTTCAAACTATTATCCTTTTAGAAGTTAATTTACGTAAGTATTAGGATATAATCAACAAATAAACCAAATTTAAGTTGTTGAATTTATTTTCCAGTTCTCATACATTACTACCTTAACAATCTTACATTATCCAAAAAAAGAATTGAAGCATTACCAAATATAGCATCACGTGCAATATCTGCTGCAGCATCACCCTGAGTGCCATAGAATTTGGTGTAGCGCCTGTCAATACAATTTTCTTTCAGTGGAAATTAAAAATTATGGTATAAAATTATGTTATTCTCAGCAAGTGGGTAACACCAAAAAGTGGTTGCATGATCAGCTCTATGTATAAAGGTTGTAAGTTTATGCAAATAACATCTATGCTTGTGGCTAATCAAATCCTATAGTCCCATGCTTCAAAGTTAAATAGACCCGCACCTGTTATAACTCTTTTTGCTCTGAAAGTGCACTTGAGGACAGTCCCATGCCAATGAAAATGTAACGGAGCGAACTGCATTAGGTGGAACTGTCACGGAAGCTGCAACTGCTGCCCCGATAGAGGACCCTGATTCTGAAGGCATTGCCACTTCAGCAGAATTTAAGTGATCAAACGATCCATGCTATAGGGAAAAAAAGGTTTGTTAAGTATAATGTATATACTATAGACCCATAATTCAAATAATATTGTACGATGGGGTAAAACAGATGGAAGCATCAGAAAAGATGTATATTGTGAGTCTGTGCAAGAAAGTCGTGCTTGGCACAATGATCAAATGTCTACTTGCTATCTTCTAGGTCACGGGTTCTAACCAATCTAGCCCCATTACAAGATAAAGGTAAGACTACGTGAGAACAATAGATAGTTCGCCCTATACATAAAAAAATAAAAAATGCTCCCTTGACTAAGATAAGAGAGCTGCTAAAACCACCAAAGCCTTCACTTCAAATACTTATATTAAAGTGAAGTGATCTAGTTATACAAAACCACAAGTAAATACCACCAGTGAGTCAATGATGGACCAGTGGTCGTCTTTTTGGTTAAATTTGTACAGATAGCTTCACAGGCCATTGCATACTTAGAGAGTTATTGTTAGAACATCTGAAATTGACCTTATTTTAAAAGTCAAGGATCTAAAAGACACTCAGTGAGAGCATGTTGGTCATCAAGGAGCATAACAATCAACTAATGCTGAATCCATTAAAAAGGCTACATAAGAAATGCTTGATGGAGAGAAAATTGTAACAAGGGTCTTGTTCTGATTGATGCACTATTTAAAAGCCACTTGATCTAAATTTTTGCAATTTTTTACCAGTCGTAACAGCAAGTAGTCAAAAAAATAACTTTGCGAGAAAGTAAAAAAGTAGACAANAAAGCCACTTGATCTAAATTGTTGCAATTTTTTACCAGTCGTAACAGCAAGTAGTCAAAAAAATAACTTTGCGAGAAAGTAAAAAAGTATACACAAAACTTTATTAATTTATTGGTTATAGTCAGACTGATAAATAGTAATAATTATTTGAGGTTAAATATCGATCTAGGTTGTGATGTACCTTATTTGAAGGCAAACAAAAAGAGATTAGAAAAGTTTCAGCTTATAGGTCTCGTCTCAAATAATCTCCAAGAAACTTGCACATTCCATGGTGTAATCACCTCAATAATAAAAATTTGCTTAGGTTATTCAGGTTTACCAAAAATTTCTCCTAGGTGTATTCTGCTTCTAACTTACTATGATTAGTCCTAATGACACACAAGAACAACAATGATAACTATAGGCAGAGAGGAAAAATACAGCAAAATGTAATCTTGATTGATGACTTCAACTGTAATGAAATTCTATATGATTATCAGTGTAAAGGTATGGAAATGGAATCATTAGAGCATATCTGCAAGTATGAATGTTTCCATTACACAAGTGCAATAGTAGGATCCAAACCTCTTTAATTTCATTCCACAAGTCTTTTGCTGTGATGCCCGGAGAGTTCCCAGACGTAGCAAAACAAGGGCATTCAGAGACATGAACATCTCTCGTCTTTTCTGCTGCAATAGCAAAAGTTACAGGTGAAAGTCCATTGGCACTCCTGCATCAATTGGTAGTCAGGACAATAGTTTTAATATAGTTAAAAAAATGTGAATCGTGGTTTAATGTTTATAAAAACTCTGGATATTATCATTTTATTTTATGACAACTTACATGTGACGCAGAAGTACACCATGAACTCCATCCTTTGCCCTAATAAATTTTACCATTAGATGTTAGAAATCAGCCAAGAAATGGTATCAATTCCCGATACAGATAAATATGTATTAATCTAATTTATACCAACTAGCTCAAGAAAACCTTAGTACTTGCTGTCTCAACTGTCTACAGCAGGTCACAAACCAACCATTACTAAGTTAATAATTTTCTGTAAAGAGGTCGACTTGTATAATTCTTACATAATCTTGGAATTGGAATGCTGGCCAGATAATCCAGATACCCCACCAACAGAATTCTGAAAGGATTTAACAAAAATAATCGTGATAAGTTCTAGTTGTTGGTCAAGTGCCTTTATTTTCTACATATAATGCCAGCCACGGCTTGGCTCTAATTGGTAAATGGACAACATTACCATGAATATTAGTTGATAATATAACTTGTTTTGACAAATACAGAACACAATACCTCCCACGTGAAAAGCAAGGTCACGTCAGCTGGCATCTTCCCAAAATTAGACAGCTGAAACAAAATAAGCCAACCTCTTACAACAGGCAACAAACTATCTATCCCCAAACAATAAAAACAATCATGTGCTACTATCTCACCGTGAAAGTAAATGCTGCTACAGGAAAGCTGCTTTCCTTATAGTTATGGGGTATAATTGGAGAAATCTGACGTGACACTATTCTCAGTTCTGGATCAGGTTCACCTGCATTTAAAGAAAAATGTGTTTACATCTATGATGGAAGATAATATACATAAATAAAATTGTGTATAATGATGGGCCAGTTGTTTGTAAGTCATGACTCATAAGATTACCCTCATATACAGTCCAAGACCTTGGGTATAATGCATGGTATGTAGAATTATGCCCAGTAAGATTCCAGTCCCAAGATCCTATCCCAGTAGCTAAATCGTCTCTGTTCATTCACATCATATTTCATAGATATTTAGATCTAGTTTTATGTAAGAACAAATATTCATAAATTTAAACGGAAAAAAGCTAATTATCTTTTCCCTTTTCTTTTTCTGCAATGAAAATGAAAAGCTGAGTATCTAATAATTACTAGGAAAAAATTATTTACATAAACAAGTTTAAAACCAACAACATAATAGCAGCTTACTTTGGCATTTCTGGGCTCCTAGGGCATAGTACAGTTGAATGCTTTTCACCATTTGGGCGTGAAACAAACACCTGCACAAAATATCATAGGTACTAAATTAACTCAATGTTTTAACACGTTAAAATATGATACATTAAACTAAAGAGAATAGTACTGGAAAAACTAGTTTCAAGAGCTTATGCTCAAACCAAAATCTATAAGCTCGGGTCACTAAATGTTTTCCTCTAGATATTGGTTTGTCAATATTTTAGTAGTCAGCCGTTTTCTTTTAAATTTCCAAAGGAATTCCACATACAGAGGAGTAGACAAGGAATACACACTACAATTAGACCCGGCCATTATATAATCTTACATCTTTTCTTACAATACAGTTTCAACTGCACTTAAGTGGTCACATCGTAGGCACTTAACAATAGAATTAATGTACGAATAGTAAATATAACTTAAAAAAAACCTGCTTTTTAAATTGTTCTTCGATATTATTACAGTGGATGGTAATTTATCTTCATAATCATGTATGTAATCATGTAATGTCACATTAGAAGTGCTAATTTCACCTGGGAAAAAATATAATTAGGGGTGCCCAGGGATTGGTATAAGGCTAGCATAATAAATATTTAATTAGAAGTCATCATACACACCGAAAATTGATTTGCCAAAACTGGTTTGTCTTCACAAGTTCTAGGAAATAGTTGCCAACGCAGAAATTCACCCTTGTAAGTTCTTCCAATACTCCCTGCACTGAATTTTTTATCTTCAGACACACAATTGAAAGCTAATCTGGGAATGTTTATATCGTTTTACGAACACAGTGCAATATAGTTTATTTAGAATATAGGTGATAAGTGATAACATATAAAAATTATGGAACAAAGTGGACAGT